>JAEUCK010007876.1:0-26983 GCA_017311455.1 Otocyon megalotis megalotis | reverse complement strand
CCTAAACCTAACCCTAAAACTAACCTTTTCCCTAACCTGTACTGAAATCCTAACCCTAAACCTAACCATAAACTGTACCGTAACCCTAACCCTAAAACTTACCCTAACCTATACTGTAACCCTACCCCTTACCCCAACCGTAACCTGTACCGTAAACCTAACCCTCAACCTAACCCTACCCTGAACCGTAACCCTAGCCCTAACCCTAATGCTACCCGTAACCGTAACCCACAATTGTACGGCAAACCTAAACGTAACCCAATCCCTAACCGTAACCCTTACCTGTACCATAACACTAACCCTAACCCTAAACCTAAGCTGGACCATAACCCTAACCCTAACCCTAACACTAACCTGTACCATAACCCTAACCCTAACCCTAAACCTAACTCTAACCTATACCGTAAACCTAATTCGAACCCTAACCCTAACCCTAACCCTAACCTCTACCGTAACCCTAACCGTAACCATAACCGTAACTCTAACCCTAACCCTAACCCTAACCCTAACTCTAACCTGTACGGTAACACTAAACCTAACCCTAACACTAACCCTAAACCTACCCGGTACGGTAAACCTAACCCTAAACCTAACCCTAAACCTAAACGGTAACATAACCCTAAGTGTAAACCTAACCCTAACCGTAACCCTAACCCTGACCTATACCATAACCGTTACCCTAACCCTAACCTGAACGTCACCCTAACCCTGACACTAACCCTAACCGTAACTGCACCATAAACCAAAACTAAATCTCACCCTAACCCTATCCTGTACCGTAACACTAACCCTAACCCTAACAATACCCCTAACCCTAACCCTAAACGGTACTGCAACCCTAACCCTAACCCTAACCCTTGCCCTAACCCTAACCTGAACGTCACCCTAACCCTGACCCTAAGCCTAACCCTAACCTGCACCATAAACCTAAAACTAAATCTAACCCTAACCCTAACCTGTACCGTAACACTAACCCTAACCCTAACAATACCCCTAACCCTAAACCTAAACGGTACCATAACCCTAACCCTAACCCTAAACGTTACTGTAACCCTAACCCTAACCCTCACCCTAATCCTAACCCTAACCTGTACCGTAAACCTAAACCTAAACCTAACACTAACCCTAACCTGTACCATAAACCTAACACTAAACCTAACCCTAACCCTAACCTTACCCGTAATCCTAATCCACAACTGTACTGCAACCCTTACCGTAACCCTAACCCTAACCGTGACCCTTACCTGTACCGTAACCCAACCCTAACCCTAAACCTAAGCTGTACCGTAACCCTAAACCTAACCCTAAAACTAACCTTTTCCCTAACCTGTACTGAAATCCTAACCCTAAACCTAACCATAAACTGTACCGTAACCCTAACCCAAAAACTTACCCTAACCTGTACTGTAACCCTACCCCTTACCCCAACCGTAACCTGTACCGTAAACCTAACCCTCAACCTACCCTACCCTGAACCGTAACCCTAGCCCTAACCCTAACGCTACCCGTAACCGTAACCCACAATTGTACGGCAACCCTAAACGTAACCCAATCCCTAACCGTAACCCTTACCTGTACCGTAACACTAACCCTAACCCTAAACCTAAGCTGGACCGTAACCCTAACCCTAACCCTAAAACTAACCTTTACCCTAACCTGTCCTGAAATCCTAACCGTAACGATCACCATAACCTGTAACATAACCCTAACCCTGAAACTTACCCTAATCTGACCATAACCTTACCCCTAACACTAACGGTAGCCTGTACCGTAACCTTAACTCTAAATCTAACCTCTATGGCAAACCTAACCCTATCGCTAACCCTAACACTAACCCTAACGCCAACATGTACCGTAACACTTACCCTAACACTAACCCTACCCCTAACCCTAAACCTAAACCCAACCTGTACCGTAACCCTCACCCTAAACCTAACCCTAAGCCTAACCTTAACCCTAACCTGTACCGTAACCCTAACCATTACCCTCACTGTAACCTGTACCGTAACCCTAACCCTAACCCTAACACTAACCCTACCCGTAACCCTAAACCACACCTGTATGGCAACCCTAACCCTAACCGTAACCCTAACCCTAACAGTAAAACTTACCTGTACCATAACACTAACCCTAACCCTAAACCTAACCCTACCCTGAACCGTAACCCTAACCCTAACCCTAAACTGATCCATAACCCTAACCCACAACTGTACTGCAACCCAAACTGTAACCTAACCCTTACTGTAACCCTTACCTGTACCTTAACACTAACCTTAACCCTAAACCTAAGCTGTACTGTAACCCTAAACCTCACCCTAAACCTAACCTTAACCGTAAAACTTACCTTTACGGTAACAATATCCCTAAAGCTAAACGTAACCAGTACCGTAACCCTAACCCTAACACTAACCCTAACCTGTACCGTAAGCCTAAACCTAACCCTAACCCTAACGCTAAACTGTCCCGAACACTAACCATGACCCTAACCCTAACCTGCACCATAGCCCTAACCCTAACCCTAACCCTAACCTGTACCGTAACCCTAAACCTAACCCTCAACCTAACTGTAAAACTTACCTGTACCATAACACTAACCCTAACACTAACACTACCCTAAACCTAACCCTAACCGTGACCCTAACCCTAACCCTAACACTAACCGTATCCCCTAACACTAACTCTAACCCTAAAACTAACCACTAACCCTAACCCTAACACTAACCCTAAACCTAACACCTAACACCAAAGCTAACCCTAATCCTAACCCTAACCCTACCCCTATCCCATAACCCTACCCCTAACCATAAACCTAACCCTAACCCCAAACCCTAACCCTAACACCAACCTGTACAATAACCCTACCCTAACAATAACCCTAACCCTAACTTGAATCGTAACCCTAACCCTAAACCTAACCCTACCCTGAACGGTAACCCGAACCCTAACCCTAAACCTAACCCGAACCCTAATGCAACCTGTACCGTAACCCTAACACTAACCCTAACCCTAACCTGTACTGCAACCCTAACCCTAACCCTGACCTGTACGGAAACCCTAACCCTAACACTAACCCAAACCCTAACCCTAACCTGTACCGCAAACCTAAACCTAACCCAAACCCTAACCTGTACCGAAACCCTAACATTAAACCTAACCCTAACCCTAACCTGTACTGTAACCCTAACCCTAACCCTCAACCTAACTGTGTAAACTTACCTGTACCGTAAGACTAACCATAACCCTAACCCTAAACCTAACCCTAACCCTAACCCTAAACCTAGCCCTAACCCTGACCCTAACCCTAACCCTAACACTAACCGTATCCCCTAACCCTAACTCTAACCCTAAACCTAACCACTAACCCTAACCCTAACACTAACACTAAACCTAACACCTAACACCAAACATAACCCTAACCCTAACCCTAACCCTAACCCTAACGCTAACGCCTAACCTAACCCTAACCCTAACCCTAACGCTGACCCTAACCTGTACGGTAAACTTAACCCTAAACCTAACGCTAACCCTAACCCTAACCCTAACCTGTACGGTAACCCTAACCCTAAACCTAACTCTAAACCTAACCTGTACCATAACCCTAACCCTAAACCTAATCCTCACCCTAACCCTAACCCTAACCCTAATTCTAAACCTAACCCTATCCGTAACCCTAAACTCTACCGTAACCCTAACCGTAACCGTATCTGTAACTGTAACCCTAAACCTAACCCTAACCAAACCTAACTCTAACCTGTACGGTAACTCTAAACCTAACCCTAACCCTAACCCTAACCTGTATGGTAAACCTAACCCTAATCTAACCCTAAACCTAAACAGTACCATGCCCGTAACTCTAACCATAACCCTAACCGTAACCTGAACCCTAACCTGTACTGTAAGCCTAACCCTACCCTAACCTGAATGTCACCCTAACCCTTACCCTAACCGTAAACCTAACCTGCATCATACACCTAAAACTAAATCTAACCCTAACCCTAACCTGTACCATAACCCTAAACCTAACCCTCAACCTAACTGTGAAACTTATCTGTACCATAACTCTAGCCCTAACCCTAACCCTAACCCTACCCTAAACCTAACCCTAACCGTGATCCTAACCCTAACCCTAAAACTAACCGAATCCCCTAACACTAACTCTAACCCTAAAACTAACCACTAACCCTAACACTAAAACTAACCCTAAATCTAACACCTAACACCAAAGCTAACCCTAACCCTAACCCTAACCCTACCCCTATCCCATAACCCTACCCCTAACCATAATCCTAACCCTAACCCCAAACCCTAACCCTAACCCCAACCTGTACAATAACCCTACGCTAACAATAACCCTAACCCTAACTTGTATCGTAACCCTAACCCTAAACCTAACCCTACCCTGAACCGTAACCCTAACCCTAACCCTAACCTACCGGCAATCCTAACCCAAAACATTACCGCAACCCTAACAGTAACCCTAACCCTAACCGTAACCCTTACCTGTACCGTAACACTAACATTAATATAAACCTAAGCTGTACCGTAACCCTAAATCTAACCCTAAACCAACCCTAACCGTAAAACTTACCTTACCATAACAATAACCCTAAACCTAAATGGAACCAGTACCGTAACCCTAACCCTAACCCTAACACTAACCTGTACCATAAGGCTAAACCTAACCCAAACTCTAACCCTAAACTGTACTGAAACCCTAACACTAACCCTAAACCTAACCCTAACCCTAACATATACCGTAACCCTAACCCTAACCCTCAATATAACCGTAAAACTTACCTGTAACGTAACACTAACACTAACCCTAACCCTAACCCTAATCCTAAGCCCTAACACTAACCCTAACCCTATCCCCTAACACTAAACCAGACCCTAAACCTAACCCTAACCCCTAACCCTAACCCCTACCCCTAACCCTAATCCTAACCCTAACCATAACCCTAACCCTAACACTTAACCCTAACCATAACCCTTCCCTAACCCTCACCCTAATCTCTAACCCCAACCCTAACCTCTAACCCTAACCCTAAACCTAACCCCTAATCCTAAACCTAACCCTAACCCTAACCCTAACCCTAACCCTAACCCTGAACCTAACCTGTCCGGTACCATAACACTAACACTAATCCCAAACCTTACCCTTGCTTGAACCGTAACCCTAAACCTAACCCTAACCCTAACCCTAACCTGTTCCGCAACCCTAAACCTAACCCTAACCCTAACGCTAACCCTAACCCTAACCCTAACCTGTAGAGTAACCCTAACCCTAAACCTAACTCTAAACCTAACCGGTAACGTAACCCTAACCCTAAACCTAATCCTCACCCTAACCCTAACCCTAACCCTAACCCTAACCTGTACCATAACCCTTACCCTAAACCGAACCTAACCCTAAATTATACGGTAACCCTAATTCTAACCCTAATGCTATCCGTAAACCTAAGCTCTACCATAACCCTAACCATAACCGTAACTGTAACCCTAACCCTAACCTAACCCTAACCCTAACTCTAACCTGTACGGAAACACTAAACCTAACCCTAACCCTAACCCTAACCCTAACCCTAACCGTAATGGTAAGGCTAACCATAAAACTAACCCTATACCTAAACGGCACAATAACCCTAACTCTAACCCTAACCCTAAACATAAACCTAACCCTAACCTGTAACGTAACCCTAACCCTAACCCTAACCTGAATGTCACCCTAATCCTGACCCTAACCCTAACCCTAACCTATACCGTATTCCTAACCCTAACCCTAACCCTTACCTGCACCATGATCCTAAAACTAAATCTAACCCTAACCCTAACCTGTACCGTAACACTAACCCTAACCCTAACAATACCCCTAACCCTAAACCTAAACGGTACCATAACCCTAAGTGTAAACCTAACCCTAACCGTAACCCTAATCCTAACCTATACCATAACCCTTACCCTAACCCTAACCTGAACGTCACCCTAAACCTGACCCTAACCCTAACCGTATCCTGCACCATAAACCTAAAACTAAATCTAACCCTAACCCTATCATGTACCGTAACACTAACCCTAACCCTAACAATACCCCTAAACCTAAACCTAAATGGTACCATAACCCTAACTGTAACCCTAACCCTAAACGGTACTGCAACCCTAACCCTAACCCTAACCCTAACCCTTACCCTAACCCTGACCTGAACGTCACCCTAACCCTGACCCTAACCCTAACCCTAACCTGCACCATAAACCTAAAACTAAATCTAACCCTAACACTAACCTGTACCGTAACACTAACCCTAACCCTAACAATAGCCCTAACCCTAAACCTAAACGGCACCATAACCCTAACCCTAACCCTAAACATTAATGTAACCCTAACCCTAACCCTAACCTGTATCATAACCCTAACCCTAACCCTAATCTTAACCCTAACCTGTACCGTAAACCTAATCTTAAACCTAACACTAACCCTAACCTGTACCATAAACCTAACACTAAACCTAACCCTAACCCTAACCTGTACCTTAACACTAACCCTAACCCTAACACTACCCCCAACCCTAAACCTAACTTGTACCATAACCCTAACCCTAACCCTAACCCTAACCCTGAAGCTAAACTGTACGGTAACCCTAACCCTAACCCTACCAGTAAGTCTAACCCCCACCTGTACGGCAACTCTAACAATAACCCTAACCCTAACCATAACCCTCACCTGTCCCGTAAAAATAACCCTACCCTAAACCTAACCTGTACAGTAACCCTAACCCTAAACCTAACCATAAACTTTAACATAAACATACACCTATCCCTAACCGTAACCGGTACCATAACCTAATCCTAACCCTTACCCTAACCATAACCATAGCCCTAATACTAACCTGTACCATAACCCTAATCTTAAAACTAACCCTAAGCATAACCTGTATTGTAAACCTAACCGTAAACCTAACCCTAAACATACACTGTAACGTAACCCTAACCCTAGCTCTTAACCTAACCTGTATCCTGACTGTAACCATAAGCCTAAACTCTAAGACAAACCAAACCCTAACCCTAACACTAACCCTAACCCTAACCCTAACCTGTACCACAACCCGAGCCCTAACCCTAACACAAACCCTAACCCTGAACCTAACCTGTATGGTGACCCTAACTCTAACCCTAACCCTAACCCTAACCCTAACTTATACCGTAAACCTAACCCTAACACTAACCCTAACCCTAACTTGTACCGTACGCTAACCCTACCCTAACACTACCCTGTGCCGTTACCCTAACCCTAACTCTAACCCTAACCCTAACCTGTACCATAACCTTAACGCTAACCTTAACCCTAATCTAAAACTAACCTGTACCCTAACGCTAAACCGAACCCTAACCATTATGGCAAAGCTAACCCTAAACCTTAATCTAACCCTAAACCTAACCTGTAAGGTAACCCTAACCCTAAACCTAACCCTAAACCTAAACGGTACGTAACCTAAACTAACCTAATCCAAAACCTAAACCTAACCAGTACTGTAACCCTAACCCTAAACCTAACCCTAACCGTGACCCTAACCTGTACCGTAACCCTAAACGTAACCCTAACTCTAACCCTAATTCTAACCTATACCGTAACCCTAACCCTAAACCTAACTGTAACCCTACTTGTACCGTAACCCTAACCCTAACCCTAACCTGAACCGTAACCCTAACCCTAACCCTAAAAGTAACCATAACCTGTACCATAACCATAACCCTAAACCTAACCCTAAACCTAACCTGTACTGTAACCCTAACACTAACCCTAACCCTAACCTGTACTGCAACCCTAACCCTAACCCTGACCTGTACGGAAACCCTAACCCTAACACTAACCCGAACCCTAACCCTAACCTGTACCGCAAACCTAAACCTAACCCAAAGCCTAACCTGTACCGAAACCCTAACAGTAACCCTAACCCTAACCCTAACCTGTACTGTAACCCTAACCCTAACACTCAACCTTACTGTAAAACTTACCTGTACCGTAACACTAACCCTAACCCTAACCTAACCCTAACCCTAAACCTAGCCCTAACCCTGACCCTAACCCTAACCCTAACACTAACCGTATCCCCTAACCCTAACTCAAACCTAAACCTAACCACTAACCCTAAACCTAACACTAACCCTAAACCTAACACCTAACACCAAACATAACCCTAACACTAACCCTAACCCTGACCCTAACCTGTACGGTAAACTTAACCCTAACCCTAACGCTAACCCTAACCCTAACCCTAACCTGTACGGTAACCCTAACCCTAAACCTAACTCTAAACCTAACCGGTACCGTAACCCTAACCCTAAACCTAATCCTCACCCTAACCCTAACCCTCACCCTAATTCTAAACCTAACCCTATCCGTAACCCTAAACTCTACCGTAACCCTAACCGTAACCCTAACCCTAACCCTAAACCTGACCCTAACCAAACCTAACTCTAACCTGTACGGTAACTCTAAACCTAACCCTAACACTAAACCTAACCCTAAACCTAACCCTAACCTGTATGGTAAACCTAACCCTAAACCTAACCCTAAACCTAAACAGTACCATAACCGTAACTCTAACCATAACCCTAACCATAACCCGAACCCTAACCTGTACTGTAACCCTAACCCTACCCTAACCTGAACGTCACCCTAACCCTTACCCTAACCGTAACCCTAACCTGCATCATACACCTAAAACTAAATCTAACCCTAACCCTAACCTGTACCGTAACACTAACCCTAACCCTCAACCTAACTGTAAAACTTACCTGTACCGTAACACTAACCCTAACCCTAACCCTAACCCTAACCCTAAACCTAACCCTAACCCTGACCCTAACCCTAACCCTAACACTAACCGTATACCCTGACCCTAACTCTAACCCTAAACCTAACCACTAACCCTAACCCTAACACTAACCCTAAACCTAACACCTAACACCAAACCTAACCCTAACCCTAACCCTACCCCTATCCCATAACCCTAAACCTAACCCTAACCCTAACCCTAACCCTAAAGCTAACGCCTAACCTAACCATAACCGTAACCCTAACGCTGACCCTAACCTGTAAGGTAAACTTAACCTAACCCTAACGCTAACCCTAACCTAACCCTAACCTGTACGGTAACCGTAACCCTAAACCTAACCCGAAACCTAACCGGTACCGTAACCCTAACACTAAACCTAATCCTAAACCTAACCCTAACCCTAACCCTAACCTGTACCATAACCCTAAACCTAACCCTAAACCTAACCCTAACCTATACCATAAACCAAATTCTAACCCTAACCCTAACCCTAACCTCTACCGTAACCCTAACCGTAACCGTAACCGTAACCCTAACTCTAACCCTAACCCTAACCCTAACTCTAACCTGTACGGTAACACTAAACCTAACCCTAACCCTAACCCTAAACCTACCCTGTACGGTAAACCTAACCCTAAACCTAACCCTAAACCTAAACGGTAACATAACCCTAAGTGTAAACCTAACCCTAACCGTAACCCTAACCCTGACCTATACCATAACCCTTACCCTAACCCTAACCTGAACGTCACCCTAACCCTGACACTAACCCTAACCGTAACCTGCACCATAAACCAAAATCTAAATCTCACCCTAACCCTATCCTGTACCGTAACACTAACCCTAACCCTAACAATACCCCTAACCCTAACCCTAAACGGTACTGCAACCCTAACCCTAACCCTAACCCTTGCCCTAACCCTAACCTGAACGTCACCCTAACCCTGACCTTAAGCCTAACCCTAACCTGCACCATAAACCTAAAACTAAATCTAACCCTAACCCTAACCTGTACCGTAACACTAACCCTAACCCTAACAATACCCATAACCCTAAACCTAAACGGTACCGTAACCCTAACCCTAACCCTAAACGTTACTGTAACCCTAACCCTAACCCTAACCTGTATCATAAACCTAACCCTAACCCTCACCCTAATCCTAACCCTAACCTGTACCGTAAACCTAAACCTAACACTAACCCTAACCTGTACCATAAACCTAACACTAAACCTAACCCTAACCCTAACCTTACCCGTAATCCTAATCCACAACTGTACTGCAACCCTTACCGTAACCCTAACCCTATCCATGACCCTTACCTGTACCGTAACCCAACCCTAACCCTAAACCTAAGCTGTACCGTAACCCTAAACCTAACCCTAAAACTAACCTTTTCCCTAACCTGTACTGAAATCCTAACCCTAAACCTAACCATAAACTGTACCGTAACCCTAACCCTAAAACTTACCCTAACCTGTACTGTAACCCTACCCCTTACCCAACCGTAACCTGTACCGTAAACCTAACCCTCAACCTACCCTACCCTGAACCGTAACCCTAGCCCTAACCCTAACGCTACCCGTAACTGTAACCCACAATTGTGCGGCAACCCTAAACGTAACCCAATCCCTAACCGTAACCCTTACCTGTA
The DNA here is from genome assembly GCA_017311455.1 of Otocyon megalotis megalotis. NCBI lineage: Eukaryota > Metazoa > Chordata > Mammalia > Carnivora > Canidae > Otocyon > Otocyon megalotis. The sequence continues at coordinate 16,496 of JAEUCK010007876.1, read as the reverse complement.
CCGTAACACTAACCCTAACCCTAAACCTAAGCTGGACCGTAACCCTAACCCTAACCCTAAAACTAACCTTTACCCTAACCTGTCCTGAAATCCTAACGGTAACGATCACCATAACCTGTAACATAACCCTAACCCTGAAACTTACCCAAATCTGACCATAACCCTACCCCTAACACTAACGGTAGCCTGTACCGTAACCTTAACTCTAAATCTAAACTCTATGGCAAACCTAACGCTATCGCTAACCCTAACACTAACCCTAACCCCAACATGTACCGTAACACTTACCCTAACACTAACCCTACCCCTAACCCTAAACCTAAACCCAACCTGTACCGTAACCCTCACCCTAAACCTAACCCTAAGCCTAACCTTAACCCTAACCTGTATCGTAACCCTAACCATTACCCTCACTGTAACCTGTACCGTAACCCTAACCCTAACCCTAACACTAACCGTACCCGTAACCCTAAACCACACCTGTATGGCAACCCTAACCCTAACCCTAACCGTAACCCTAACCCTAACCGTAAAACTTACTTGTACCGTAACACTAACCCTAACCCTAAACCTAACCCTACCCTGAACCGTAACCCTAACCCTAACCCTAAACTGATCCATAACCCTAACCCACAACTGTACTGCAACCCAAACTGTAACCTAACCCTTACTGTAACCCTTACCTGTACATTAACACTAACCTTAACCCTAAACCTAAGCTGTACTGTAACCCTAAACCTCACCCTAAACCTAACCTTAACCGTAAAACTTACCTTTAAGGTAACAATATCCCTAAAGCTAAACATATCCCGTACCGTAACCCTAACCCTAACGCTAACCCTAACCTGTACCGTAAGCCTAAACCTAACCCTAACCCTAACCCTAACCCTAAACTGTCCCGAACACTAACCATAACCCTAACCCTAACCTGCACCGTAGCCCTAACCCTAACCCTAACCCTAACCTGTACCGTAACCCTAAACCTAACCCTCAACCTAACTGTAAAACTTACCTGTACCATAACACTAACACTAACACTAACCCTAACCCTACCCTAAACCTAACCCTAACCGTGACCCTAACCCTAACCCTAACACTAACCGTATCCCCTAACCAAAACTCTAACCCTAAAACTAACCACTAACCCTAACCCTAACACTAACCCTAACCCTAACCCCTAACACTAAACCAGACCCTAAACCTAACCCTAACCCCTAACCCTAACCCCTACCCTTAACCCTAATCCTAACCCTAACCATAACCCTAACCCTAACACTTAACCCTAACCATAACCCTTCCCTAACCCTCACACTAATCTCTAACCCCAACCCTAACCTCTAACCCTAACCCTAAACCTAACCCCTAATCCTAAACCTAACCCTAACCCTAACCCTAACCCTAACCCTAACCCTGAAACTAACCTGTCCGGTACCATAACACTAACACTAATCCCAAACCTTACCCTTGCTTGAACCGTAACCCTAAACCTAACCCTAACACTAACCTGTTCCGCAAACCTAAACCTAACCCTAACCCTAACGCTAACCCTAACCCTGACCCAAACCAGTACGGTAACCCTAACCCTAAACCTAACTCTAAACCTAACCGGTACCGTAACCCTAACCCTAAACCTAATCCTCACCCTAACCCTAACCGTAACCTGTACCATAACCCTTACCCTAAACCTAAACCTAACCCTAAATTATACCGTAACCCTAATTCTAACCCTAACCCTATCCGTAAACCTAAGCTCTACCATAACCCTAACCATAAACGTAACCGTAACCCTAACCCTAACCTAACCCTAACCCTAACTCTAACCTGTACAGAAACACTAAACCTAACCCTAACCCTAACCCTAACCCTAACCCTAACCCTAACCCTAACTGTAATGGTAAACCTAACCCTAAAACTAACCCTATACCTAAACGGTACCATAACCCTAACTCTAACCCTAACCCTAACCATAAACCTAACCCTAACCTGTACCGTAACCCTAAGCCTAACCCTAACCTGAATGTCACCCTAATCCTGACCCTAACCCTAACCCTAACCTATACCGTATTCCTAAACCTAACCCTAACCCTTACCTGCAACATAATCCTAAAACTAAATGTAACCCTAACCCTAACCTGTACCGTAACACTAACCCTAAACCTAACAATACCCCTAACACTAAACCTAAACGGTACAATAACCCTAACCCTACCCTAACCTGTACCGTAAGCCTAAACCTAACCCTAACCCTAACCCTAAACTGTACTGAAACACTAACCCTAACCCTAACCCTAACCTGCACCGTAGCCCTAACCCTAACCCTAACCCTAACCTGTACTGTAACCCTAACCCTAAACCTCAACCTAACTGTAAAACTTACCTGTAGCGTAACACTAACCCTAACCCTAACCCTAAACCTAACCCTAACCCTAAACCCTGACCCTAACCCTAACCCTAACACTAACCGTATCCCCTAACCCTAACTCTAACCCTAAACCTAACCACTAACTCTAACCCTAACACTAACCCTAAACCTAACACCTAAGACCAAACATAACCCTAACCCTAACCCTAACCCTACCCCTATCCCATAACCCTAAACCTAACCCTAACCCTAACCCTAACGCTAACGCCTAACCTAACCCTAACCCTAACCCTAACCCTAACGCTGACCCTAACCTGTACGGTAAACTTAACCCTAACCCTAACGCTAACCCTAACCCTAACCCTAACCTGTACGGTAACCCTAACCCTAAACCTAACTCTAAACCTAACCGGAACCGTAACCCTAAACCTAAACCTAATCCTCACCCTAACCCTAACCCTAACCCTAATTCTAAACCTAACCCTATCCGTAACCATAACACTACCGTAACCCTAACCCTAAACCTAACCCTAAACCTAACCCTAACCAAACCTAACTCTAACCTGTACGGTAACTCTAAACCTAACCCTAACCCTAACCCTAACCCTAAACTAACCCTAACCTGTAGGGTAACCTAACCCTAAACCTAACCCTAAACCTAAACAGTACCATAACCTTAACTCTAACCATAACCCTACCGTAACCCAAACCCTAACCTGTACTGTAACCCTAACCCTACCCTACCCTGAACGTCACCCTAACCCTGACCCTAAGCCTAACCCTAACCTGCACCATAAACCTAAAACTAAATCTAACCCTAACCCTAACCTGTACCGTAACACTAACCCGAACCCTAACAATACCCCTAACCCTAAACCTAAACGGTACCATAACCCTAACCCTAACCCTAAACGTTACTGTAACCCTAACCCTAACGCTAACCTTTATCATAACCCTAACCCTAACCCTAACCCTAATCCTAACCCTAACCTGTACCGTAAACCTAAACCTAAATCTAACACTAACTCTAACCTGTACCATAAACCTAACACTAAACCTAACCCTAACCCTAACCTTACCCGTAATCCTAATCCACAACAGTACTGCAACCCTTACCGTAACCCTAACCCTAACCGTGACCCTTACCTGTACCGTACCCTAACCCTAAACCTAAGCTGTACCGTAACCCTAAACCTAACCCTAAAACTAACCTTTTCCCTAACCTGTACTGAAATCCTAACCCTAAACCTAACCATAAACTGTACCGTAACCCTAACCCTAAAACTTACCCTAACCTGTACCGTAACCCTACCCCTTACCCCAACCGTAACCTGTACCGTAAACCTAATCCTCAACCTACCCTACCCTGAACCGTAACCCTAGCCCTAACCCTAACGCTACCCGTAACCGTAACCCACAATTGTACGGCAACCCTAAACGTAACCCAATCCCTAACCGTAACCCTTACCTGTACCGTAACACTAACCCTAACCCTAAACCTAAGCTGGACCGTAACCCTAACCCTAACCCTAAAACTAACCTTTACCCTAACCTGTCCTGAAATCCTAACTGTAACGATCACCATAACCTGTAACATAACCCTAACCCTTAAACTTACCCTAATCTGACCATAACCCTACCGCTAACACTAACGGTAGCCTGTACCGTAACCTTAACTCTAAATCTAACCTCTATGGCAAACCTAACCCTATGGCTAACCCTAACACTAACCCTAACCCCAACATGTACCGTAACACTTACCCTAACACTAACCCTACCCCTAACCCTAAACCTAAACCCAAACTGTACCATAACCCTCACCCTAAACCTAACCCTAAGCCTAACCTTAACCCTAACCTGTACCGTAACCCTAACCATTACCCTCACTGTAACCTGTACCGTAACCCTAACCCTAACCCTAACACTAACCCTACCCGTAACCCTAAACCACACCTGTATGGCAACCCTAACCCTAACGGTAACCCTAACCCTAACAGTAAAACTTACCTGTACCGTAACACTAACTGTAACCCTAAACCTAACCCTACCCTGAACCGTAACCCTAACCCTAACCCTAAACTGATCCATAACCCTAAACCACAACTGTACTGCAACCCAAACTGTAACCTAACCCTTACTGTAACCCTTACCTGTACCTTAACACTAACCTTAACCCTAAACCTAAGCTGTACTGTAACCCTAAACCTCACCCTATACCTAACCTTAACCGTAAAACTTACCTTTACGGTAACAATATCCCTAAAGCTAAACGTAACCAGTACCGTAACCCTAACCCTAACAATAACCCTAACCTGTATCGTAAGCCTAAACCTAACCCAAACCCTAACCCTAAAATGTCCTGAACACTAACCATAACCCTAACCCTAACCTGCACCGTAGCCCTAACCCTAACCCTAACCTGTACCATAACCCTAAACCTAACCCTCAACCTAACTGTAAAACTTACCTGTAACGTAACACTAACCCTAACCCTAACCCTAACCCTAACCCTAAACCTAACACTACCCTGAACCCTAACCCTAACCCTAACACTAACCCTACCCGTAACCCTAAACCACACCTGTATGGCAACCCTAATCCTAACCCTAACCGTAACCCTAACCCTAACCGTAAAACTTACCTGTACCGTAACACTAACCCTAAACCTAAAGCTAACTCTACCCTGAACCGTAATCCTAACCCTAACCCTAAACTGATCCATAACCCTAACCCACAACTGTACTGCAACCCAAACTGTAACCTAACCCTTACTGTAACCCTTACCTGTACCTTAACACTAACCTTAACCCTAAACCTAAGCTGTACTGTAAACCTAAACCTCACCCTAAACCTAACCTTAACCGTAAAACTTAACCTTTACGGTAACAATATCCCTAAAGCTAAACGTATCCAGTACCGTAACCCTAACCCTAACGCTAAACCTAACCTGTACCGTAAGCCTAAACCTAACCCTAACCCTAACCCTCTACTGTCCCGAACACTAACCATAACCCTAACCCTAACCTGCACCGTAGCCCTAACACTAACCCTAACCCTAACCTGTACCGTAACCCTAAACCAAACCCTCAACCTAACTGTAAAACTTACCTGTACCATAACACTAACCCTAACACTAACACTAACCCTACCCTAAACCTAACCCTAACCGTGACCCTAACCCTAACCCTAACACTAACCGTATCCCCTAACCAAAACTCTAACCCTAAAACTAACCACTAACCCTAACCCTAACACTAACCCTAAACCTAACACCTAACACCAAAGCTAACCCTAACCCTAACCCTACCCCTATCCCATAACCCTACCCCTAACCATAAACCTAACCCTAACCCCAAACCCTAACCCTAACCCCAACCTGTACAATAACCCTACCCTAACAATAACCCTAATCCTAACTTGTATCGTAACCCTAACCCTAAACCTAACCCTACCCTGAACCGTAACCCTAACCCTAACCCTAACCTACCCGTAATCCTAACCCAAAACTTTACCGCAACACTAACCGTAACCCTAACCCTAACCGTAACCCTTACCTGTACCGTAACACTAACCCTAAATATAAACCTAAGCTGTACCGTAACCCTAAATCTAACCCTAGACCAACCCTAACCTTAAAACTTACCTGTACCATAACAATAACCCTAAACCTAAATGTAACCAGTACAGTAACCCTAAACCTAACCCTAACCCTAACCTGTACCGTGAGGCTAAACCTAACCCAAACTCTAACCCTAAACAGTACCGAAACCCTAACACTAACCCTAAACCTAACCCTAACCCTAACATATACCGTAACCCTAACCCTAACCCTCAATATAACCGTAAAACTTACCTGTACCGTAACACTAACACTAACCCTAACCCTAAGCCCTAACACTAACCCTAACCCTAACCCCTAACACTAAACCAGACCCTAAAATTAACCCTAACCCCTAACCCTAACCACTACCCCTAACCCTAATCCTAACCCTAACCATAACGCTAACCCTAACACTTAACCCTAACCATAACCCTTCCCTAACCCTCACCCTAATCTCTAACCCCAACCCTAACCTCTAACCCTAACCCTAACCCTAACCCCTAATCCTAACCCTAACCCTAACCCTAACCCTAACCAGGAACCTAGCCTGTCCGGTACCGTAACACTAACACTAATCCCAAACCTTACCCTTGCTTGAACCATAACCCTAAACCTAACCCTAACCCTAACCCTAACCTGTTCCGCAACCCTAAACCTAACCCTAACCCTAACGCTAACCCTAACCCAAACCCTAACCTGTACGGTAACCCTAACCCTAAACATAACTCTAAACCTAACCGGTACCGTAACCCTAACCCTAAACCTAATCCTCACCCTAACCCTAACCCTAACCCTAACCTGTACCATAACCCTTACCCTAAACCTAAACCTAAACCTAAATTATACCATATCCCTAATTCTAACCCTAACCCTATCTGTAAACCAAAGCTCTACCATAACCCTAAACCTAACCGTAACCGTAAACCTAACCCTAACCTAACCCTAACCCTAACTCTAACCTGTACGGAAACACTAAACCTAACTCTAACCCTAACCCTAACCCTAACCATAATGGTAAACCTAACACTAAAACTAACCCTATACCTAAACTGTACCATAACCCTAACTCTAACCCTAACCCTAACCATAAACCTAACCGTAACCTGTACCGTAACCCTAACCCTAATCCTAACCTGAATGTCACCCTAATACTGACCCTAACCCTAACCCTAACCTATACCGTATTCCTCAACCTAACCCTAACCCTTACCTGCACCATGATCCTAAAATTAATCTAACCCTAACCCTAACCTGTACCGTAACACTAACCCTAACCCTAAAAATACCCCTAACCCTAAACCTAAACGGTACCATAACCCTAACCCTAACCCTAACCTGTACCGGAAGCCTAAACCTAACCCTAACCCTAACCCTAAACTGTACCGAAACACTAACCCTAACCCTAACCCTAACCTGCACCGTAGCCCCAACCCTAACCCTAACCATAACCTGTATGTAACCCTAACCCTAACTCCTCAACCTAACTGTAAAACTTACCTGTACCGTAACACTAACCCTAACCCTAACCCTAAACCTAACCCTAAACCTAACCCTAACCCTGACCCTGACCCTGACCCTAACCCTAACACTAACCGTATCCCTTAACTCTAACTCTAACCCTAAACCTAACCACTAACCCTAACACTAACACTAACCCTAAACCTAACACCTAACACCAAACATAACCCTAAACCTAACCCTAACCCTATCCCTATCCCATAACCCTAAACCTATCCCTAACCCTAACCCTAACCCTAACGCTAACGCCTAACCTAACACTAACCCTAACCCTAACCCTAACCCTAACGCTGACCCTAACCTGTACGGTAAACATAACCCTAACCCTAAGGCTAACCCTAACCCTAACCCTTACCTGTACGGTAACGCTAACCCTAAACCTAACTCTAAACCTAACCGGTACCGTAACCCTAACCCTAAACCTAATCCTCACCCTAACCCTAACCCTAACCCTAATTCTAAACCTAACCCTATCCGTAACCCTAAACTCTACTGTAACCCTAACCGTAACCGTAACCCTAACCCTAAACCTAACCCTAACCAAACCTAACTATAACCTGTATGGTAAATCTAACCCTAACCCTAACCCTAACCCTAACCCTAACCCTAACCTGTATGGTAAACCTAACCCTAAACCTAACCCTAAACCTAAACAGTACCATAAACTTAACTCTAACTATAACCCTAACCATAACCCGAACCCTAACCTGTACTGTAACCCTAACCCTACCCTACCCTGAACGTCACCGTAACCCGTACCCTAACAGTAAACCTAACCTACATCATACACCTAAAAATAAATCTAACCCTAAAACTAACCTGTACCGTAACACTAACCCTAACCCTCAACCTAACTGTAAAACTTACCTGTACCATAACACTAACCCTAACCCTAATCTAAACCTAACCCTAACCCTGACCCTAAACCTAACCCTAACACTAGCCGTATCCCCTAACCCTAACTCTAACCCTAAACTTAACCACTAACCCTAACCCTAACACTAACCCTAAACCTAACACCTAACACCAAACCTAACCCTAACCCTAACCCTACCCCTATCCCATAACCCTAAACCTAACCCTAACCCTAACTCTAACCCTAAAGCTAACGCCTAACCTAACCCTAACCCTAACCGTAACCCTAACGCTGACCCTAACCTGTACGGTAAACTTAACCCTAACCCTAACGCTAACCCTAACCCTAAAACTAACCTGTACGGTAACCCTACCCCTAAACCTAACCTGAAACCTAACCGGTACCATAACTCTAACACTAAACCTAATCCTAAACCTAACCCTAACACTAACCTGTACCATAACCCTAACCCTAAACCTAAACCTAACCTGCACCGTAGCCCTAAACCTAACCCTAAACCTAACCTGTACTGTAACCCTAACCCTAACCCTCAACCTAACTGTAAAACTTACCTGTACCGTAACACTAACCCTAACCCTAACCCTAACCCTAAACCTAACCCTAACCCTGACCCTGACCCTGACCCTGACCCTGACTCTAACACTAACCGTATCCCTTAACCCTAACTCTAACACTAAACCTAACCACTAACCCTAACTCTAACACTAACCCTAAACCTAACACCTAACACCAAACATAACCCTAACCCTAACCCTAACCCTACCCCTATCCCATAACCCTAAACCTAACCCTAACCCTAACCCTAACACTAACGCTAACGCCTAACCTAACCCTAACCCTAACCCTAACCCTAACCCTAACGCTGACCCTAACCTGTACGGTAAACTTAACCCTAACCCTAACGCTAACCCTAACCCTAACCCTAACCTGTACGGTAAACCTAACCCTAAACCTAACTCTAAACCTAACCGGTACCGTAAACCTAACCCTAAACCTAATCCTCACCCTAACCCTAACCCTAACCCTAATTCTAAATCTAACCCTATCCGTAACCCTAAACTCTACCGTAACCCTAACCGTACCCGTAACCCTAACCCTAAACCTAACTCTAACCAAACCTAACTCTAACCTGTACGGTAACTCTAACCCTAACCCTAACCCTAACCCTAACCCTAACCTGTATGGTAAACCTAACCCTAAACCTAACCCTAAACCTAAACAGTACCATAACCTTAACTCTAACCATAACCCTAACCATAACCCGAACCCTAACCTGTACTGTAACCCTAACCCTACCCTACCTTGAACGTCACCCTAACCCGTACCCTAACCGTAACCCTAACCTGCATCATTCACCTAAAACTAAATCTAACCCTAACCCTAACCTGTACCGTAACACTAACCCTAACCCTCAACCTAACTGTAAAACTTACCTGTACCGTAACACACCTAACCCTAACCCTAACCCTAACCCTAAACCTAACCCTAACCCTGACCCTAAACCCTAACACCGTAACACTAACCCTAACCCTCAACCTAACTGTAAAACTTACCTGTACCGTAACACTAACCCTAACCCTAACCTAAACCTAACCCTAACCCTGACCCTAACCCTAACCCTAACCTGTACCGTAACACTATACCTAACACTCAACCTAACTGTAAAACTTACCTGTACCGTAACACTAACCCTAACCCTAACCTAAACCTAACCCTAACCCTGACCCCAACCCTAACCCTAACACTAACCATATCCCCTAACCCTAACTCTAACCCTAAACCTAACCACTAACCCTAACCCTAACACTAACCCTAAACCTAACACCTAACACCAAACCTAACCCTAACCCTAAACCTACCCCTATCCCATAACCCTAAACCTAACCCTCCTAACCCTACCCCTAACTTCTAACCCTAAAGCTAACGCCTAACTCTAACCCTAACACTAACCGTAACCCTAACGCTGACCCTAACCTGTACTGTAACCCTAACCCTAAACCTAACTCCGAAACCTAACCGGTACCGTAACCCTAACACTAAACACCTAATCCTAAACCTAACCCTAAGCCTAACCCTAACTCCGTGTACCATAACCCTAACCCTAACCCTAAACCTAACCTCTACCGTAACCCTAACCGTAACCGTAACCGTAACCCTAAATCTAACCCTAACCCTAACCCTAACCTAACCTGTACGGTAACACCAAACCTAACCCTAACCCTAACCCTAACCCTAAAACTAACCTGTACGGTAAACCTAACCCTAAACCTAACCCTAAACCTAAACGGTACCATAACCCTAAGTGTAAACCTAACCCTAACCGTAACCCTAAACCTAACCTATACCATACCCCTTACCCTAACCCTAACCTGAACGTCACCCTAACCCTGACTCTAACCCTAACCGTAACCTGCACCAAAAACCTAAAACTAAATCTAACCCTAACCCTATCCTGTACCGTAACACTAACCCTAACCCAACAATACCCCTAACCCTAAACCTAAACGGTACCATAACCCTAATCGAAACCCTAAACCTAAACGGTACTGAAACCCTAACCCTAACCCTAACCCTTACCCTAACCCTAACCTGTACTGTAACCCTAAACCTAACCCTCAAACTAACTGTAAAACTTACCTGTACCGTAACACTAACCCTAACCCTAACCCTAACCCTAACCCTAAACCTAACCCTGACCCTGACCCTAACCCTAACCCTAACCCTAACCCTAACCCTAACGCTGACCCTAACCTGTACGGCAAACTTAATCCTAACCCTAACGCTAACCCTAACACTAACAATAACCTGTACGTTAACCCTAACCCTAAACCTAACTCTAAACCTAACCGGTACCGTAACCCTAACCCTAAACCTAATCCTCACCCTAACCCTAACCCTCACCCTAATTCTAAACCTAACCCTATCCAGAACCTGAAATCCTCACTGCAGAATCTCTAAACTTGAATCTTAACCCTAACCCTAAACCTAACCCTAACCAAACCTAACTCTAACCTGTACGGTAACTCTGAACCTAACCCTAACTCTAACCCTAACCCTAACCCTAACCATAACCCTAAACCTAACCTGTATGGTAAACCTAACCCTAAACCTAACCCTAAACCTAAACAGTATCATAACCGTAACTCTAACCATAACACTAACCATAACCCGAACCCTAACCTGTACTGTAACCCTAACCCTACTCTAACTTGAACGTCACCCTAATCCTTACCCTAACCATAACCCTAACCTGCATCATAAACCTAAAACTAAATCTAACCCTAGCCCTAACCTGTACCGTAACACTAACCCTAACCCTCAATTAACTTTAAATCTTACCTGTACCGTAACACTAACCCTAACCCTAACCCTAAACCTAAACCTAACCCTGACCCTGACCCTAACCCTAACCCTAACTCTAACACTGACCCTAACCTGTACGGTAAACGTAACCCTAAACCTAATTCTAAACCTAACCGCTACTGTAACCCTAACACTAAACCTAATCCTCACCCTAACCCTAACCCTAACCCTAATTCTAAACCTAACCCTATCCGTAACCCTAAACTCTACCGTAACCCTAACCGTAACCGTAACCCTAACCCTAAACCTAACCCTAACCAAACCTAACTAGAACCTGTACGGTAACTCTAACCCTAACCCTGACCCTAACCCTAACCTGTATGGTAAACCTAACCCTAAACCTAACCCTAAACCTAAACAGTACCATAACCTTAACTCTAACCATAACCCGAACCATAACGCGAACCCTAACCTGTACTGTAACCCTAACCCTACCCTACCCTGAACGTCACCCAAACCCGTACCCTACCCGTAACCCTAACCTGCATCATACACCTAAAACTAAATCTAACCCTAACCCTAACCTGTACCGTAACACTAACCCTAACCCTAACCTAAACCTAACCCTAACCCTGACCCTAACCCTAACCCTAACACTAACCGTATTCCCTAACCCTAACCCTAACCCTAAACTTAACCACTAACCCTAACCCTAACACTAACCCTAAACCTAACACCTAACACCAAACCTAACCCTAACCCTAACCCTACCCTATCCCATAACCCTAAACCTAAACCTAACCCTAACTCTAACCCTAAAGCTAACGCCTAACCTAACCTAAACCTAACCGTAACCCTAACGCCACCCTAACCTGTACGGTAAACTTAACCCTAACCCTAACGCTAACCCTAACCCTAAAACTAACCTGTACGGTAACCCTAACCCTAAACCTAACCCGAAACCTAATCGGTACCGTAACCCTCACACTAAACCTAATCCTAAACCTAACCGTAACCCTAACCCTAACCTGTACCATAACCCTAACCCTAAGCCTAAACCTAACCTGCACCGTAGCCCTAACCCTAACCCTAACCCTAACCTGTACTGTAACCCTAACCCTAACCCTCAACCTAACTGTAAAACTTACCTGTACCGTAACACTAAGCCTAAGCCTAAACCTAACCCTCAACCTAACCCTAACCCTGACCCTGACCCTGACCCTGACCCTGACCCTAGCCCTAACACTAACCGTATCCCTTAACCCTAACTCTAACTCTAACCCTAACCACTAACCCTAACCCTAACACTAACCCTAAACCTAACACCTAACACCAAACATAACCCTAACCCTAACCCTAACTCTACCCCTATCTCATAACCCTAAACCTAACCCTAACCCTAACCCTAACCCTAACGCTAACGCCTAACCTAACCCTAACCCTAACCCTAACCCTAACGCTGACCCTAACCTGTACGGTAAACATAACCCTAACCCTAACGCTAACCCTAACCTAACCCTAACCTGTACGGTAACCCTAACCCTAAACCTAACTCTAAACCTAACCGGTACTGTAACCCTAACCCTAAACCTAATCCTCACCCTAACCCTAACCCTAATCCTAATTCTAAACATAACCCTATCCGTTACCCTAAACTCTAACGTAACCCTAACCATAACCGTAACCCTAACCCTAAACCTAACCCTAACCAAACGTAACTCTAAACTGTACGGTAACTCTAAACCTAACCCTAACCGTAACCCTAACCCTAACCCTAACCCTAACCTGTATGGTAAACCTAAGCTAAACCTAACCCTAAACCTAAACAGTACCATAACCTTAACTCTAACCATAACCCTAACCATAACACGAACCCTAACCTGTACTGTAACCCTAACCCTACCCTACCCTGAACGTCACCCTAACCCTTACCCTAACCGTAACCCTAACCTGCATCATACACCTAAAACTAAATCTAACCCTAAGCCTAACCTGTACTGTAACACTAACCCTAACCCTCAACCTAACTGTAAAAGTTACCTGTACCGTAACACTAACCCTAACCCTAACCTAAACCTAACCCTAACCCTGACCCTAACCCTAACCTAACCTGTACTGTAACACTAACCCTAACCCTCAACCTAACTGTAAAATTTACCTGTACCGTAACACTAACCCTAACCCTCAACCTAACTGTAAAACTTACCTGTACCGTAACACTAACCCTAACCCTAACCTAAACCTAACCCTAACCCTGACCCCAACCCTAACCCTAACACTAACCATATCCCCTAACCCTAACTCTAACCCTAAACCTAACCACTAACCCTAACCCTAACACTAACCCTAAACCTAACACCTAACACCAAACCTAACCCTAACCCTAAACCTACCCCTATCCCATAACCCTAAACCTAACCCTAACCCTACCCCTAACTCTAACCCTAAAGCTAACGCCTAACCTAACCCTAACACTAACCGTAACCCTAACGCTGACCCTAACCTGTACTGTAACCCTAACCCTAAACCTAACCCGAAACCTAACCGGTACCGTAACCCTAACACTAAACCTAATCCAAAACCTAACCCTAAGCCTAACCCTAACCTGTACCATAACCCTAACCCTAACCCTAAACCTAACCCTAACCTATACTGTAAACCTAATTCTAATCCTAACCCTAACCCTAACCCTAACCTCTACCATAACCCTAACAATAACCGTAACCGTAACCCTAAATCTAACCCTAACCCTAATCCTAACTCTAACCTGTACGGTAACACTAAACCTAACCCTAATCCTAACCCTAACGCTAAACCTAACCTGTACGGTAAACCTAACCCTAAACCTAACCCTAAACCTAAACGGAACCATAACCCTAAGTGTAAACCTAACCCTAACCGTAACCCTAACCCTAACCTATACCATACCGCTTACCCTAACCCTAACCTGAACGTCACCCTAACCCTGACCCTAACCCTAACCGTAACCTGCACCAAAAACCTAAAGCTAAATCTAACACTAACCCTATCCTGTACCGTAACACTAACCCTAACCCTAACAATACCCCTAACCCTAAACCTAAATGGTACCATAACCCTAATCGAAACCCTAAACCTAAACGGTACTGCAACCCTAACCCTAACCCTAACCCTTGCCCTAACCCTAACCTGTACTGTAACCCTAAACCTAACCCTCAAACTAACTGTAAAACTTACCTGTACCGAAACACTAACCCTAACCCTAACCATAACCCTAACCCTAAACTTAACCCTAACCCTGACCCTAACCCTAACCCTAACAGTAACCGTATCCCCTAACCCTGACTCTAACCCTAAACCTAACCACTAACCCTAACCCTAACACTAACCCTAAACTTACACCTAACCCCAAACCTAACCCTAACCCTAACCCTACCCCTATCCCATAACCCTAAACCTAAGCCTAACCCTAACCCTAACCCTAAAACTAATGCCTAACCTAACCCTAACCCTAACCGTAACCCTAACGCTGACCCTAACCTGTACGGTAAACTTAACCCTAACCCTAACGCTAACGCTATCCCTAACCCTAACCTGTACGGTAACCCTAACCCTAAACCTTACCCGAAATCTAAAAGGTACCGTAACCCTAACACTAAACCTAATCCTAAACCTAACCCTAACCCTAACCCTAACCTGTACCATAACCCTAACCCTAACCCTACACCTAACCCTAAAGTATACCGTAAGCCTAATATTAAACCTAACCCTACCCGTAACCCTAAACTCTACCGTAACCCTAACCGTAACCGTAAACCTAACCCTAAACTTAACTCTAACCTGTACGGTAACTCTAAACCTAACCATAACCCTAACACTAACTCTAACCCTAACCCTAACCCTAACCTGTATGGTAAACCTAACCCTAAACCTAACCCTAAACCTAAGCAGTACCATAACCGTAACTCTAACCCTAATTTTAACCGTAACCCTAACCCTAACCTGTACCGTAACCCTAACCCTAACCTGAACATCACCCAAAACCTTACCCTAACTGTAACCCTAACCTGCATCATAAACCTAAAACTAAATCTAACCCTTACCCTAATCTGTACCGTAAAACTAACCCTAACAATACTCCTAACCCTAAACCTAAACGGTACAATAACCCTAACCCTAACCCTAAACTGTACTGTAACCCTAAACCTAACCATAACCTGTACCATAACCCTAACACTAACCCTAACCCTAATCCTAACCCTAAACTGTACCGTAAAGCTAAACCTAACCCTAACACTAACCTTACCTGTACCATAAATATAACACTAAACCTAACCCTAATCCTAACCTGTACTTTAACACTAACACAAAACCTAACACTACGCCCAACCCTAAACCTAACTTGTACCATAACCCTAACCCCAACCCTAACCCTAATCCTAACCCTAACCCTAACCTGTACCGCAAACCTAACCCTAACCCAAACCCTAAACCTAACACTGACCATAACCTCTATGGTAACCCTACCCCTAACCATAAAACTAACCCTAACCCCAACCCTAAATCTAACCCCAACCTGTACCGTAAACCTAACCCTAACACTAACCCTACCCCTAACCCTAACTTGTACCGTAACCCAAACCCTAAACCTAACCCTACCCAGAACCGTAACCCTAACCCTAATCCTAACCCTACCTGTAATCCTAAACCACAACTATACCGCAACCCTAACCGTAACCTTAACCCTAACCGTAACCCTTACCTGTACCGTAACACTAACCCTAAAACTAAACCTAAGCTGTACCGTAACCCTAAACCTAACCCTAAACTTAACCCTAACCGGAAAACTTACCTGT
>JAEUCK010007875.1:0-19368 GCA_017311455.1 Otocyon megalotis megalotis | reverse complement strand
GTGGGTGCAGGGCCAGCAGGGAGCGCGGGCTGCGTCGTGGGCGCCGGGGCTGCGCCCTGCAGGGTCTCCCAGCTGCGGGCACCCTGGGCCCCAGGACTGGTGGGCCGTGGCGTCGGCGCGCGGGGGTCCCTGCGTGGGGTCAGAGCCGCTGTGCCTTGGCAGGTACGTGCAGTTTCTCAGCGGGCTCCTGTCGGGGACGGTGAAAATGAACGCCTCGCCACTCTTCCTGCATTTTGTCATCCTGCACGGCACCCCCAACTTCGACGCGGGCGGAGGTGAGTGTCTGCAGGCTTGCTGGCCCGTCCCGGATCCCGGGCCTCACGGGCCTGCGCTCCCTCCCGGGGGTGCCCGGGGGCCCAGGGAGGAGCCCGGCGTCCCTCCGCCTGCGGCCCGGCCCTGCGCTGCCCCCCAGGGTGCGGACACAGCGCGGGGCGCCCGTCTTGGGCTGCTGGTGCGTCGCCTGCGCATGCGGCTGTGCGCCTTACGGCCGGCTCTGTCTTTCAGCGTGCCGGCCCTTCCTGAAGCTCTACCAAGCCATGCAGCCCGTGTACACGTCGGGGATCTAGTAAGTGTGCTGCCACCCGGGGGCGTGGGCCTCGGGAGCCGCCCGTCCCGCGGGGAGGGGGGAGGCATCCAGCGGGCGCCAGGTGCACAGCTGGCTCCGGAACGGGGTGCGGACGCGGAGGCCGGGGGGGCGCGCAGGGCCGTGCACGGGGGTCCCTGGCATTTGCCGCCCTCTCCTGCATGGTTTTCAACCACTTGCAGACACATGCCCTCAGACTGTACGAGTTCCTGGGCTTTTTTTTGGTTGGCTTTTCTCGTACGTGTGCGTAAGCGTCTTGCAGATGCCATAGAGCACGAGTAGGGAGGTCAGAGCCCGCCAGCGGCTGCCGCCTGCGTGGACCTTGAGGACGCGGGTCCCCAAGCCCAGCCGGCAATCTCGCGTCCCCTCTGAGTTTGACTCATGAGGTCGCTTTGCTGAAAACGTGTGCTTCCCGTTGGGTCACGAGGTCGCCTCACCATCTGCCTTCTTGTTTGTCCTAAAGCAACATTGGCCCCGAAACCCAGAGCAGGATCCCCATCGCCATCGAGCCTGCCCAGCTGCTGAAGGGGGACATCATGGTGAGTGCTTGCCGGCCCGCCCCCTCGGCCCCGAGGCATCTGCTTACTGTGACCAGGAGGCCAGAGCCAACGGACGCGGCTCGAAGGGCAAGGCCTGCTCGGCCCCTGTGCCCCCGAGGGTCCCCGCTCGCCCCCGTGATGTGCGAGCTCGCGTGTCCTCCGCGTGACATCCCGCCGGCGTATTGCGGTGTGGGGGGCGACCTCCGAGGTGATGATTGCGCCGCCAGGGCCTGCTAGTCCGGGGGGAGATGAGATGAGCCGTTAGGTCCTTGCCTTTGCTCCGTCTTGAATGTAGAGGACGTCAAACGTGTGAACCGATTGCAGCGGAAGGTGGCGTCTGGGAAACCTTGAGGTCCCTGCGCCTTCCTCCCGGTGCTGCCCCCAGGCTGCGCGGGGACCTGTGCCGGGGGCAGGCGGCTCTTCCGAGGTGCTCGGGCTTTCTCCTTTGTGCCCCCTAAACGTTAGGATTGCAAAGCGCTTCCTCAGTGGCTGGGCCATCCTGAGTTCCCGCGAAAGCCGGGTCAGCGGGGTCATCGCCACGCCCCTCGCCCCCCAGGACCTCGAGAGGAAGGAAGGGGCTGGCGTCCTCAGGCCCCGGGTGCCAGGGCTCAGGTGTGCGGTGCAGGTGTGCCTCCCTGGCCCGAGGGCTCAGCCACTGCGCTGCGCTGCCTCCGAGGACAAGGGTTCCCTCCTAGGATGCTCTGTGGAGCGGCTCCCAGCCTCCTCCGGGGGGTCAGGAGACCCCGAGGGAGAAGGGGAGGCTGTGTCGGCATCTCCCAGCGCTCGATTATCAGCCCACGTGCTGAGCAGTTATTGAGCGCCTGCTGTTTACTCACAGCCTCCGGGGCTGCACGGGGCCATGCCTCCGTCTCCCCTTGGCCCCGGGCAGCTTGAAGAGAGGCCAGGAGAGGCTAGCAGGGGTGCCCTTGGGCGTGGCCCTGGGTCTTGCAGCCCCGCACCTGGCATGGCGGATGTCCCCGGGGGGCGGTGCTCCCTGTGGTTGGCGGCCAGGCCCCCTTGTGACGACCCCAGGGAGGTGGCCAGGGCCCCGAGGCTTGAGGGTCGCCTCCCACCCAGACTGCGGGCTGGTGGGTGCAGGTCCCCGGAGGCAGGGAGGCGGCCGGTGCACTCCTCCCCGCCTCCACCCCTCCCTCGCCCACCCCTCCTGCCCTCCTTCCTTCCGTACCAGGAGTGCATTTACGCACTTGCCCTGTTTCGAGCTTTCTGGGTCTCAGTGTGGGCCCCCAGCACAGGAAGGAAGGGAGGGACAGGGTGACATCTTCGTCCGGGAGGAGCTGGTGGGGGCAGCGACCTTCTGTGGGAGAGGGACCGGGCTGGGCCGTGCCGGGTGGGGCAGGCGGGTGCGAGGCCCTCCTAGGGGGTGCAGGCAGGGGCTAGGGGGGCCAGCGGACGTCCTGGAGGCCGAAGCCCGAGGACCAGGCAGGGAGGCCTGCGGGGTGCTTGCGGGAAGGCTGGGGCTGTGGGCAGGGTGGGCGGGCCGACCCCAGGGCGCAGGACCTGTCCTGGTCCGTCCCATCCGTGCTTCCCGTCGAGGCCTGGGGCGCGGGTTGTAGGAACGGGGAGGGGGTGCAGGGGTCCGGGGCTGTGCTGCAACGGGGTCGCCGCCGGCCGGCCTTCCGGAGCCCTCTGGGCCCTCCCTCCCCGCCCCACCCCCCGGGTGGTCCCTCTGTCTCCGTGGAGGCTTCTCCTCCCTTGGTGGCCAGCCTGAGGTCCGCTTCCCGGCCCCTCGCGTGGCCAGCCGAGTGCTCGCCCCCGTCCTCTTCCCCGCTCCCCTGCGGCTCCCAGCTGCCCCTTGCTCTGCCAGCTGCCAGTGTCGACCTGCCGGGTCCTGGGACCCTCCCCCCGGCTCCCCCAGACGCCGAGGGTGAACCCGCTACGTGCCCCCCACGGCCGCAGTCGTGCCGACCTTGAACCTGGATGCATCCCGACCCCCCGGTGCGTGTGCCGCCCGCGTGTGCAGCATGAGGCCGTGGCTGTCCCACGTCCTCCCACGGGAGAGTGGCCTGGGGGTTTCCCGCCCCCTTGATCGCGTGTCCCCGGAGAGGCAGTGCCGTCTCATTCTGCAGGCGCCCCGACGCCCCGTCCTCCGGGTCCTCCCTGGCAGGTGCCGCGTGTCCCTGCCGCCTCCATTTGGCTGCGTCCTGCGATCGGCGCCCCTGTGGCTTCTCCTGAGAATGCCAGGCCTCGGTGCAGGGCCGGTCACTGTGCTTGTCGGGGGGCGGGTGGCCACGGTGCCCGGCGCGCTCCCACCATCCCCACCAGCAGGCTGGCCGGCGGGGTGTCCGCTGCAGCCGCCCTGTGGGCCTGCTCCCGGGGCTGCTGGTCTCCTGGGTGCGCGGGGACAACAGCGATCAAGGCGGACGCCACCCTGCACGGGGCTCAGGCGTCCCGCGGCTGCCGGTCTCGGGGGTCATGCACCCTGCGGGCACCCCGTCTGCAGGTCGGTTTCCAGTAGCGAAGCCGGCAGACGGTCCCCCAGCCGCACCCCCGCCCTCTAGGGCTGTACCCTTGTTTGATGGACGCTTCCTGTGTTTGTGACTTGCTTTTGTACGCTCTGCACTTCCCGAGCGCCCCCTTATCAGCTGGGAGGACGCCGTGGGGTGCAGCCAGCAAGGGGCGATGGTTCCTGGCGCAGGCCACACGCCAGTCGCCCCAGGGGTGCAGTTCATGATCTGGCTCGAGACACCCGGAAGGAGCGGGAGCATCTTGCGTTAGTTTCCCTGATAGCTTTTATTTTTTCTTAATGATTTATTTTAGAGAGAGAAAGAGAGAGGGAGCGTGCACGAGCAGCGGGAGGGGCAGAGGGAGAGAGAAGCAGGTGCCCCGCTGAGCGGAGTCCGATGCAGGACTCGATCCCGGGACCCTGGGCTCATGGCCTGAGCAGAAACCAAGAGTCAGATGCCGAACGGACTGAGCCCCCGGGCACGCTCCCAGCTGCCTCAGGAAGCTCCACAGAGCAGAGGGGCTACACGGCGCACACCCGTCCCCCTCCCGGGAGCTGGACGCCCCAGGACCAGGCTGGTCCCCCGAGGCCTCTCCCAGGCTCAGACACCGTGTCCTCCCCACATCCTCCCCACGTCACACGAGCCCAGCCCCCTGCACGTGTCGCATCCTGATCCGTCTACTTACAAGCCCACCGGCCAGAGGGGAGCAGGGCTCAGCAGGGGGGAGCAGGGCCCAGGGGCGGGAGCAGGGCTCAGTGGGGGGGGGAGCAGGTCTTGCAGGAGGGGAGCAGGGCTCAGCGGCGGGGAGCAGGTCTGGCCTGGTGGCCTCCGTCCCTCAGTCACCTCTTGGTAGGAATCCCGCCTCCTGACACAGGCGTGTCCAGGCCCCAGGCTGAGGCCGCAGCACCCGAGGTCGGGGGGACGTGCTCCAGCGCGTAGCTCCTGTGTCAGCAGCAGACCTGTCCCAGCCAGGGGAGCCGCAAACCTGCGTCCCCTGGGCATAGGAGCCTCGGGTGCTGCTGGGTCACTGCGGGTGCCCGACCCCTGGGGCGATGTGCCTGCAGGACAGGAAAGGGGAGCCACACGCGGTCCTGCCGCCGGGAGTTAGTTCCTGGCGGGGTGCCCGGAGGGCGGGCTGGGGTCCCGGTAGAGGGTGGAGAGGCCCCGGCTGCGCTGTGGCTGTGGGCGTTGGCGAGACCGAGCCGGGTGTCTGTCCTAATCCGTGAGGTGCGCCCTGTGCCGCAGCTCCGAACCCCGGGGCCTTGGGATCCCCCAAAACCCGCTCGGGGGGCATCACGGGAGGAAGACGACGCAGAAGGTTCCCCGACGTCGGCGGGGCGTCCCCTCTTGGCGTGGGCTGTGTCCAGTGCTGCGCAGGTGGCCCTGGGTCCCGCGTCCATGGGGGGCGAGGAGCCCCGTGTCCGTCCCCAGGAGGCCCCACTCCGTGCGCCTCCGCAGGGTCAGCCCGCGGCGTGGGGAGCAGGGCTGGGCCTCGCCTCCTAGAGGCCCAGAGGCACAGGTGCTCGCGTTTCTCCCCAAGAGTTTGGCCACAGTCGGGAAGAATCCCGAGAGCTGACCGGGTTTTGCATGTTTAGCCCCGGAGCCGCGGACGGTCCCGCCCGGCGTCTCCGGGGTCGGCGGAGCCCAGCTCTGTGCCCTGGACGCAGGAGGGCTGCTGGGCGCTGGCTCCCCGCTGGGTCACCCTCCTCCTCCTCGGCATCCCCCCTCCTGGATCTTGCTACGTGTGCACCGGGACGTGAGACCCACCAGCCGAGCACCAGGCCCCGCTGCAGGGATCGGGCTGCGTGGGCTCCCGCGGGCCGGGCACCTCTGGGGCTCGCGGGCTCTGGGGCGGTGCTGCTCCTGACCTCCCGCCCTGGCCTCCTCGCCCTCCGGCTCCCGGGTCCGCCTTCCCCAGAGGCGGGCCTCACGCGGGGTCCTAGGGGGAGGCCCGAGCCTTGCTGAGCGCAGCCAGGCCCTTGCGTAAGTTTGCTCCGGAATTTGCGTGGGCGCGGACGCAGCAGGAGCTGGCCGGGCCCAGGGCCAGGACGGGCTCGCAGACACTTTCCCGCCCAGCGTGCCGGGTCTTGTGGCCTCCGCGGAGCCGACCCCGCGGCCACTTGTCTCGTGGGACCTCGCCGCTGTGACCCAGCCTCCCGGGGAGCCTCGGCGAGCTTGCAGCACCGCGGGCCTCCCTCCGCCCCCTGCGGCCCGGCTCCTTGGGCGGGTGGTTCATCGTGACCCTGTCGTGACCCTGTCGTGATCCGTGCTCTCTGGACCTGGTCCTTGTTCCGTTCCACGGCCCTGGTGCACGCGGGACTGCGCTTTCCTCCGCAGCGGGTACCTTGCTGACCTTCCCGTGGGTTTGGGCAGGAATTCCAGTCGTTCGAAATCGCGGTGGGCGCGGACGCTGGCTGGGGTGGGTGTTGGGACTTCAGGGGCCGCCTGGCGACGATTTCGGTCCGAGGACGCGCATTCCTCGCGGCCCCCGGGGCCCCAGCGGCGAGGAGGGGGCAGCTCTCCTTTCTGATGGGGGGTGTTGAGCTTCAGCAGGTGGGAGTTCGGAGGATGTCGGGGGAGGACAGGGTGGCAGGGAGCGGGGATGACACCTGCGGGCTGAGCTCCGAGCTGGGAGCGCGCTCCCAGGCTGCGTCCTCCGGCTTAGACCCGCGGGCTCAGGTCTGTTCTCCCGTGATGGAGAGGACGCCTGGCGCCGCCCGGGGCTTGGGGGGCTGTTACCCTGCACCAGGGCTCGGGGACCGGCTGCAGCCCGCACCCCACGGGCACACGAGCACCAGCTGTGCCCACGGCGTGTGCTGCCCCGTGCCCAGCGCTCAGCGTCCACCCGGCACCAGCGCCCCCTGCCCAGAGCCTCCGGCTTCTGGCGGCGCAGCAGGTGGTCGGCGCCTCTGATGGGATCCCCTGAACCGAGCCACGAGGTCACACCGCGGCACCCCGAGCGCCTTCCCTGGCTGGGCCGGAGCGCGCCCCGGGAGGTGTGAGGTGCGCGTCCCACCGCGTGCCCTGCTGGCGCCTGGGGCCCGGCCTGTGGCGGACGGATGTCCTCGCGCACGGCGGCCGCTGTTCCTCGCTTTCACCGACGGTCCGGGCTGCGGCCACCTGAAGGTCTTGCGGTCCGGAGGCAGGGAATGGACTCGTCCTGGAGATGCACTGATGCCAGAGGGGTGACGGGGAGGTTAGAGACCGCGGTCGTGTCATGGTGACGAGGCGCCGCCGGTACTTTATATCCCCAAGAGGGCATCTGGTCGGGCCGTTGCCGATGACTCTTTGCACCGGGTGGGGCCACCGACGCCGTGCAGGTCTGCTGGGCTGGGCGGGCGGGTTTAGGCTCTGCACAGGGCGCCGTGCCCCGGTGGGCTCCTGGGGCGGGAGCTGCTGGGCGGGGGCTGCTGCCCGGACCTCCCGGAGGAGGCTCCTGTGCTCTTCTGCATCTCCAGGAGAATCGGGCGCGCGTGCGCGAGCCGGGCGGCAGGTGCCGCCCCACCTGTGGGGAGAGAAGCTCGGGTGAGGCAGCCAGGGCCGTGTGGGGAGGCTCGGGGTGCTGGCCAGCGTGCTGGCCAGGATCCGCAGAGCCCCCAGGAGAGCGCGCATCTGCACCGGGCGGTGCCGTAGGTCACTTCTCCACTCCGAGCCCTGTCCCGTCAACAACCAGCGGTCTTGGGGACACCCGGGGGGGCTCAGGGGCTGAGCATCCGCCTTTGGCCCAGGGTGTGACCCTGGGGCCCCAGGATTGAGTCCCCATTGGGCTCCCTGCATGGAACCTGTGTCTCCCTCTGGGTCCCCGGGGGGGTTTGGCCCGGCCTGGAGGTGCCAGGTGGGGTGAGCTGTCCCTCAGGAGCCAGCTGCAGGATGAGCCTGTCAATGGGGCAGGGGGAAGGCCCCCAGAGAGAGGGCTGCGGCGGGGGGCTGGTCTGCCCAGCACCTGCACTGCCGCAAGGTCACCCGGGGTCCCTGGCACCCATGCTGGGCAGGGCTGCTCCTTCCTGGGTCTGACCCTGGGGGCTGGGCTGCCCCCTTAGGTTGGAGCCTTTGTCCTGCTGCTACAAAGTTCGGTTCCCCTCGGCATTTAGGACACTTTGGGAACCTCCTGCCCAGGTCACCATCACGTTCCAGGTGCAGGGGCCTGTCCTGGAGAGATGGGGGCACCAGGTCTCCCTGCGGGGTCCCCTCTGTGGTCCGGGTGGCTGGGCGCCCTGCCGAGCGGTCAGTCTGCTGGTGGGGGGGTGCGTGCAGCTGAGGCTCGCAAGGTAGGGAGGCGCGTGCAAATGTTGTGGAAGGGATCCCAGGGGTCAGCCCTGGGCTGGGCCCCCCGAGACGTCAGAGACCCCAGCATCCACAGCAGGGGACCGGGGCCGTAGGTCCACCGCTGCACAAGCCGGCTGCACTTGCCCCCCTTCTCCCGGATCCCCGCTGGCCGGTGCCGATGCCCCGGGCAGCCACGTTCACACCGGCCAGCCCGGCGTGTGGGTCAACGCCAGACCCTCCCCGGACGCTCGCTTTATAGTCTCTCCTTTATTTGTCAGACCGTTTCCTCGTTTCCTCGTGTAGATGGCACAGAGGTAAACAACCCTGGCTCTGCCCAGGGGGGCACATTTCCCGGGGCTCCTGGGGCTTTATTTCTCCCTCGCGGGCTTCTGGCCGTGGGCCCCCGGGGACCCTGGAAAGGAGCCCTCGCTGTGCTGTGCCTCGCTGTGCTGGGCCCTCCCCGTGGCCCCGGCGCCCACTCACCCCTTTGGGCAGGGAGGGCACCCACGTAAAGGTGGGAAGTGACCCACGGGGTCCCTGATGCTGCGCAGAAGGGGTGCTTCCATCCTGCACGTCAGCACATCACCCCAGAGCCCTGGGCTGTGCCCAGGGGCCCAGTGCACCCCGACCTTCGGGCCTGGGTTCAGATCTCCCCACTGGTGACTCTGCAGGCGGGTCTCAGTGAGCATCCAGGACATGGGGCAGTCTGGCTCAGGGCTTTAAATGCCCCGTTCCCTCCCTCTGGGTTTCTCCCTTTCTGCCCCAGGTCCCCCTTGCTCTTTAGGTTCTAGCAAGCACAGAAGCACTTAGCGTAGCACAGACGGTAACGGCCCGCCACTTCTCCCGCGAAAACAGAAAGGTTTTAAGTTGAAACAAAGAATTCCGACAAAAGAAAAGTCAGCTCCACGGGGAGTTATTAGAAGGATTTGACTGGGGGGCGTGATGCTGAGGGAACACGTATGTGGGTCGGAGAAGGACAATCATCACGTGGTCTCCCTCATACGGGGAATGTGAGAAGTAGTGAAAGGGATCATAGGGGAAAGGAGGGGAACTGAGTGGGGAAAATCAGAGAGGGAGACAAACCACGAGCGACCCCTAACTCTGGGAAACACAAAGGGTTGTGGAAGAGGAGGTGGGCAAGCAGACTGGGTGACGGGCACCAAGGGGGCCACTGGACGGGATGAGCCCTGGGTGTTCGACTGTATATTGGTAAATTGAATTTAAATTTAAATAAATACTAGAAGCCAGGAAGACGGGGTCGCGGGGCCGTCCTGCAGACCCCGTCCAAGCAGGCTCACATGTGTTGGTCTGAAGACCGAGGCGGTGGCCTTTCCGAGCTCGGGTCCCGGCGGGGGCACCAAAGCAGTGGGGACATTGCAGCAGGTGGCAGAGTTGGGGCCCCGTGGAGAGTGCCCGCCCCTCCTCAGGATTGGCCCGCGGCCCTCCCCTCTGCACACCAGGTGAAGTGCTATCACAAGAAGTACCACTCGGCCACCCGCGATGTGATCTTCCGCCTGCAGTTTCACACGGGCGCCGTCCAGGGCTACGGCCTCGTGTTCGGGAAGGAGGATCTGGACAACGCGAGCCAAGGTGAGGCCCGCCAGCGGCCGGGGCGTGGGGGCGGCTGGCAGCGGGTCCTGGTTGCTCTCTGGCCCCGTTCTCCCCACGCCCCGACGGGGAACCTGCTCACAGCTCGGGGCGGGCCTCACGGAACACGGAGCCGTGGTCCAGAGAACATTCCGGAGGAGCACGCTGGGACGTCCGCGCCGTTGGGGTTTGGGCGCCGTCCGGGCTGGGGCGGAAGCGCACCCCTGGCCCCTGCTTTCTTGCCCCACCTCTCTGACCTTGTCCGCGATCTTCCTCTCTCAGATGACAGGTTTCCTGATAACGGCAAGATTGAGTTGCTTTTCTCCGCCACTCCCGAGAAGATTCAAGGTAGGTGGGGTGCCGGTGCTGGGGCGGGGCGCCCGCCCGAGGGGACGTGGGTCCCATGGGGTCTCCGTACCGCCTCCCACCTCTGTGCACAGCGGGAAATTGCCATCGCAATTGTTCCAAGAACAGGCTGTTTTTCAGAGGGTATGGGGTGGCTTGCAGACTGCGGGGCCCGGGGATCAGTAAGACCCCACAAATGGCCCGACTTCTGCCCGAGGAAGGGCCCGGAACCTCAGTCCCTGACAGTCTGTCCCTCAGGCCGGGAGATCCTGGTAAATGTCTGCTTGTCCCCAAAAAACAATCGAATGTTTTGGAAGAGGATTAAAAGTCCTTCGTCGTGTGCAAATATTTATGTGCAAAGCAGATTCTCCTTTCTTCTAAAAATACATGGAAGGAGAAATCTGCCCCTTCGTCATCAAGGCAAACGGTTCTTTCTTACAGAGAGAACCGAATGCGTGAACCTTTTAATTCAGGCCTTGATTGCTGGGAAAAGTAGCCGCCTTCCTTCTGAGGTCGCTGCCCTAGTTCACGGTTAAGTGTAGGGCTCGTGAGGTCAGAACCCCATCCGCTTGCCCAGAACGTGGGCAGGTCGGCACGTGGTCTGGGAGCCCGGAGCCCGCAGTCCTGGCCTAGACCTGCCTCTCCGTCCTCTGCCCTGGGGCCGGTCGCTCGGCGCCTCTGGGTCCCCGTCCGTGAAGTGACCTGGGTGGTCTTGTTGTGCAGACGAGGCACACGGGGCCCGGGGTGGACGGGGCCCAGGGTGGACAGAGCCCCAGCTGGACGTGGCCTAGGTGGACGGGACCAGGGTGGACATGGCTCAGGGTGGACGGGGCCCGGTGTGGACGCGGGCTAGGTGGGTGGGGCCTAGGTAGATGGGGCCCAGGGTGGACAGAGCCCCAGGTGGATGTGGCCTAGGTGGACAGGGCCTAGGTGGATGGGGTCCAGGGGTGGATGGGGCCCAGGGTGGACGTGGCCCGGGGGGACGGAGCACCAGCATCCCCTTTGTGTCCTGCCGGCAGCGTTGAGGGCAGTGCACCCCGGCTGTCGTCGCCAGCGGTGTGGGCACGGGAGTGTGGGTCTTGGTGCTGGCTGCTGGCACTCGAGCCCGGCGTGCCTCCGCCTCTCCGTCGGGCTGGCGTGCCTGGGCAGTGAGTGACACCTCCTCCCACGCAGGGTGTGAACACTTGTGCAACGACCATGGAGTGATTGTGGACTTCAACACAGCAGACCCACTGATCCGCTGGGACTCGTACGAGAGCCTGGGCGCAGGGGGAGAAGGTAGGTGTGGCTGCCACTGCCGGGGTCCAGGCGAGGGGCAGCGAGGGCGGGCTGCTCGCGCTTCCACGGGAGGTGTCCCCACTATCTGCTCGGCTGTTGGAAACCCTTTTTCCTTAGGGGCCCAGAGCCCCCGCCCCCGGGCGCTGTGCGTCTTGGGGGGCCGGTGAGACACAGGCTTGGTGAATCTGGGTGTGGCGTGTGGCACGGCCGTGGCGGGTGGCGGCCGGGGAGCTCCAACCCCCCCACCCCGCTTCCCTATTACTGGGGCGCCAAGCGTCTGGTCACGGGCGGCCTCCTGGTGACCTCTGATGCTTCAGGTCAGTTGAGGTTGCTGTGACCCTGGCGTGTTGTTTGCGTGCTCGCGTGTGCACACGGGTTTGCCCGCGGGACGGACCACTCGGGCCCCAGGTACCATCACGAGGGGGAGAGGGCCGCGGGGCAGGCTCTGCTGGGCTTCCCCAAAGAAGCCACCTCCTGTGCATCTGAGCGGGGAGGCAGCGTGGCCTTCCACCGCGGCCACCCGCCGCCACCCACCCGCCGGCCAGGCCTCACTCGGGAGGGAAAACCAAAATGCTCCTCGTCACACTGGTTCCCCTGGGGAGTAAATGGAACAGCATCAGCGCTGGGGTCTCGGCTGGGTCCCCGTGCACCGCGGCGTCTGGGGCCCGAGAGCGCAGACCACCGTGGCCCGCAGAGGCCGCCTGCTGCAGGCTCAGCGTCCACACCCCGTATGAGTGTCTTGCGCCGGCATCGGCCCCGCGCGTGCTCGGAACCCCGCTCCTCCGTGCCCCCGAAGCTGTCTGCACGGTGTTTAGCCCCTTTCGGAGCCGCCAAGTGGACGTGGCCCGGGTGACCCCGAGCCGTCCCGCAGATCCCAGGGCCCCGTAACGGTGTCGTCACTCCCTCTGAGCTGGGTGGGGACCTGACGCGGGTGGGTGAAGGCTCGTGGGCCCCCGCGGCGTCTGAGAGAGGGCACGTGAATGTCGCCCGGCCCTGGCGCTGTTGGGCAGCCACCACGGCATGGCCAGACCAGCGGCACCGGGGCCTGGGACGGCGGGCAGCGGTGCCCCAGACCCCGGTGACGTTTCTGTCGCCGTCACGCTGGTGTGGCTCAGCGACGCGTGAGTGTCGCGCCGCCGAGTGTCGCCGACCGTCACACGGGGAGGACTCCCTAGTTTGGAGCATCGCCCCCGGGAGGCAGTGCTGACAGCCACAAGGGCTGCTCCGCCGGGGCCACGGTCCTGCCCCCTCGACCCCCGCTCCTGCCACTGGTGCTGGGGCTCTGGGACGCCCGCGGTCCTGCTGCCCTGTCCACAGGGAGGGTTGTTCAAGATGCTTGTTCTTGAGCTTCCCGCTCTGAACCTCCACTTACCCACCTGTAAAATGGGATCTAACGGGATAGCCCCAGAGGTCACCTCCACCCCTGCACCCCCTTTCTTACCATGGCTCGTGCGATCCACCTGCCCTGCAGCTCTGGTGCCTTTGTGCCGGGAGGATCCCGGGGAGGGGAAGATGAGCAGGCCTTCTGGCGCGCGTGTGCAGGTACATGAGCTGTGCATGTGTGGACGCATGTGTGGACACCTGCACGTGCATGCATGCTCACATGTGCATACGTATGTACGTGCCAGGGCACATGCTCATGTGCACGTGTCTACGTGTGAGTTTATAGATACAAACACGCTATGGATATGCATCTGGTGCAGGTGTGCGTGTGTCTATGCCGTGTCTTCACCTATGCGCGTGTATGCGTGCACACAGAGTGTGTGCAAGTCTGTACGTGTCTGCGTATGCACGTGCCTGTGTATATGTGTGTGTACAAATGCACCATATGCATGCGTGTGTGGGGATGTGCACGTCTGTATACGAGCGTACTACATACGTGTGTGTACGTGGGCGTCAGCGGGCGTGTGCGTGTGTTCGAGACAGGAGGCGGTGTCAGGCAGCGGAGGGTGCAGGCGGGGCTGGTGTAAAGGAGCCCGCCGGCGGGAGCGCATGGTGGCCGTGTGCTCGGTGGCCGAGACCTGGGCCTGTGCGGTCGCCACGTGTCCTCGAAGGCCCGTGGTGGCTCGTTGGTGATGCGTGAAGACACCCACCCTGCAGCACACGCACGGGGACAGCAAGCAGCACGGAGAAATCCTGGCTTCTGGGCCCGGGGTCGGTGTGCAGCCTGCGTCCCTCGGCCGCGGAGAGGGGCGCCCCAGGCCTCTTCCTCACGCGGGCGTCAGCCCTGAGATGCACCGTCTGGGGGACGGCGGGTCCTCGCTCACACCGGCCGCGGCCCTGGACGCTCCGGGCAGCGTCCAGCTCTGGTTCCTTCCCTTTCCCCGTGAGCTCCTGCAGGGACATGCTGCTGCGAGGAGCTCGCTTAGTCGCCTCGCTTACCGCGGTGACAGCGGCCCTCGGCGGCAAGTGGGTGAGTGGGTGCCTAACCCGAGGGTGCCTGGGTGCTGAGCAGGTGCGCCCAGGCACGTCCCTCGCCGGCAGAGTGGAGGCGCGGGGCCTCGCCGAGCAGGTGCTGAGGCCCGAAAGGCGCGGATGTCGGGGAGGGTGTGGACGGCGTGGACGGGGAGGACGGCGTGGACGGGGAGGGGTGCAGGGAGAGCAGGAGGCCCGGTTGTGTGATGAGGGCAGACACGTACGGAGCTTGAAAGGGAGGAAGGGCCGCGGGGAGGAAGGGCCCAGGCGGACGCGTGCTGGCCACCGGCTCTGGGACGCAGGCGGGCTGGTCCTCGGCTGGGGCTGGAGGCCTCCTGGGAACTCAGGTGGGCTGAGCTCGGCCCTGGAAGCCTCTGCTCCGCCTCCTCAGCCTCCAGGGCTCCGGTTGCACGAAACCTGATGCACGAAGCCCCGCCCTCGTGTTTACATTTCATGGTCTGTGGAGTGGAGCTCCCAGCTTCTCTGGCTTCACCTAGAAGGTGCTGGCCCAGCCCCAGCGGAAGGGCGGGAGGCCGGGGAGGCTCCTCTCCGCCCGCGGGCGCCTTCTGGGTGGAGGCCTTTCTGCGTGGGACGGTGCCCCCCCCCCCCACGCTGCGGGGCCGCTTGGAAGGAAGGTAAACAGGCAGCGTGTGCCCCCGGTTGCATGTGCGTGTGCATGTGTGGGGCTCTGCAAGGCCCCCCAGCCCGTGGGAGGAGGCACGGGGGGAGCCAGGTGGTGCTCCCGGGAGGCAGGACGCCGGGAGGAGTCAGTAGAGCGGCCGAGGCGCCTCACCTGTGGCTCTTGGGGGTCTGAGCCCAGGAGGGAAGCCGGGGTTCCTTCCGTGCCCGGGGTGCCCAGCTGCTTCGGCTTCCCGCAAAACAGAAGCCAAGGTAGAGGGAGAGGGTGGCCTTGGGCTCACGTGATGACGGGCCTCCGCTAGTGACCCCCGGCCGCACGCCCGGGAAGGAAACCATACCGGCCAGCAGCTGTGTCCATGGTGGAGAGCGGGCCGTGGGAGCCTCAGCCCCGGGGGTTCAGGGTGGACATCCCGGGGACCCTCAGACCACCCGCATCTCCCCTCCAGGCCAGAGGACGCGGGGCCCCCTGCCCGCTCCCCCCGGGTCCTGCTCTGGGCCCCAAGGCTGGGACCCGGGCGCGCCGTTTGCACGACAGGAGGGCCCGGGGGACTCCCCCGAAGCGGGCGGCGGGCGCAGGGCTCTGCGTGGGACATGGGGGACACCCGACGCCAGCTTGCACAACGACTAGACTTTTGGAGGAATTATTCTAAAACCTGTTGAGAGTCCCTCCTTCCACCGAACCCCCGACGGGTGGGGCCGGCGGAGCGGAGTCCCGCACCCTCCTTTGTCAGGCTCCCTCTTGCTCCCCGGGCTCTGGGCCCAGAAGACACGATTTGTAGCGGCTTCTGGAGCCCGCAGCAGGACAGGAGGGGGGCCTGCAGGGCCGGCGACGCCCTCGGGGTGGCTCGCGGGACGGCCCCCATCCCTGACCTCCGGGCGGCTCTCCTCCGACTCCCCTTTGCAGCTCGGTCCTGCACAGACGAGGAAGGTGAGAGCAGGGAGGTGAATGCGCGCCCAAGGGCACCAGGCTGCTTAATCGGCGTTCGAGGCCTGGTGGCGGCTGGTGCCAGGGCGCCAGGAAGGGAGTGGAGGCGTGCTCGTACCCTAAATTGCTCCGATGGAAGAGGGCAAACAGGCCCCGTGGCCCGAGGGGGGCAACGGAGGGGCCGCAAGGACAGGTATCCTAGGAGAGGACTGGCCTGACCTCATCGTGAGATCTAGGAGGAGGAAGGAAGGTTCCAGAAGATGGGCCCGGGGCAGGCGGTCCCCCTCTGCAGCCGAGCAAGGGGACGCGGCACGGCCAACCCCGCAGCCACGGAAGGCAGGACTCTGCAGCCCGGGAGCTGCGTCGGGGGCGAGGGAGGTCCCCGAGGGGGGAGCCCAGTGTGGGGGCAGGCGGCACGAAGACATCCAGGCGAATTCCTTTCCTGGACAAAGTTGCTGATGGCATCGGGTTTGCTCCGTGTTTGCAAGCGACTTTTGAAGACCGACAGCTGGACACAGTCCGTGTCGGTTCTGCGTCCTTTCGGGGTCAGTGGTTGGAGCCGGGGAGGGTGTGCGGCGGGGATGCAGCCGGCATGAGCGCAGGTGGGTGTCGCTTCGCCTGCCGTCAGCCAGGACGGACAAGGGATGTTTTCTTCTCTCTGTTCATATTTTGGTCTTTCCCATTTTCTCACCTTTTCTCCGTCCTTGTCCTTGTGGGAAGGCCTCCCTCCCCGGGTGGGTGGGGGCGGGCCGGGCGCTGCCCCGTGAGGCTGGGAGGCTCGTTCTGTGTTTTCCTGCTTCTGGTTCTTTTCCACACGATAAGCCGCCCTGCTGCGTCATGCGGCCCTAATCACAGCCCTATTTATGTTTGTTTGATTTTTAACTCGGCCCGGGCTGCGGGGAAATCATTACCAGGCTACTCCCTGGCCTCCTTGTGAAAGGAGCCCTGGGTTCTGGCTGGAGGGGTGGAGGCGGCGAGGAGGGAGGGGTGACCTGCAGAGGGACTGGCTTGGGCAGGGTGGCGCCTGGCTGGGGCTGGGCCAGTGGAGGCCCTCATCCCGTGTTCCCGGGTCCCCGCCACCCCCTTCTGGGATCAGGGTCTTCGCGGGCAGAACAAGGATCCGGCCAAAGTCCATGGGGCTGGAAACACAAAGTCAAAACAAAAATAGGGCAAAGGAAACAAAAATAGGGCGGAGGAAGCCCCTGACTGCACCTTCCAGAATTCTCCATCCTTGCCCCTACACCCACCCCACAGGGGCCTGGGTTCAGGGCAGGGCTTCTAAGCCCAGAGGCAAAGAACAGCACGTGCAAAGGCCCTGGGGCAGGGACAGCTGGGTGCCTGCTGTGGTCCGGGAGCAGCACGGGGCAGACAGGAAATGAGGCCCAGAGGGAGAGCTGGGCTCCGTCCACCCATCCACCGGGGACACCGCTCTTGCCAGTGATCGTGGCCTCCTGGCCGCCTGTGCTAGCGCGTAACCACGCTAGAAGATGGGGACGATCACCGCTTCCCCAGTGAGGAGCGGGGGGCTGAGAGGGCCTCAGTGTGAGCTGCACACACACGGCCTAAAGGCGGACTGGGAATCCCATCGCGAGGCTGTAGGCGGACCCGGGCGTCCCGTTCCTCCCACTGAAAAACCAGCCCAGCTCCTTCCTGGAGAAGCGGAAGCCCTTGCCGGGGCGCAGGGTGGGAACTGAGGGGGCCAGAGGCCCCTCCCCCTTCCCTCACCCCGTGGCCGACCCCCCACCCCAGGATCCCAAGCGGGTGCATCTGTGGGCACGGCCCATGCCTTGGGGAAGATCCGAGCTCCTGCAAGTGATCCCCAGGCTTGGGCGGCCCGGTCTCGGGGCCTCACTGCCCTGGATCCTGGCCCTTTCCTGGAGATGAGACGTGCGTCCCGCGAAGGTCAGGCCAGACATGAGGTGGCATGTGTGTGTGACCCTAGTCTGAACTGCAGGGGGAAGGCCCCTGAGCCACCCGCCTCCCCGGGGGGGCCGAGGAGCCGCGTCCCAAGTGCCGGGCCTCGTGCAGAGCCAGTGTTGGCTCCGTGGTACCCGCGCGGGTGAACACGGTTGCTACTATCCCGAGACGGCTCCTGCTAATAAAGACTCCACGGGGCTGCCCGTGATCCCCCAGGCAAGGGGACCTCCTGTCCTTGACCGCATCACACAGAGGTTCCTCGTGGACCGTTCCTAGCCTGGGGCCGGCCGAGGGGCTCTAACGCAGGACGGTTCATGGGCACATCCGCCCAGTGTCCCATTTTAAGTTAGAAGAGCTTTCGTACCGCTCGTTCCTGGCTTCCTTTTTTTTTTTTTTTTTTAAGTCCTTGCGGGCCTGCGTGTAGTTGAGAAGTTTCCAATGCACAATAACTGCGGCTCGGATAAGCCTCGTTGGCAACGGTACTGCTGCCGTGCAAAGCTGGGCACGCATGTAACCGAGATTTAAGGAGAAGGATCTGCAAGCCGTGGATGCACGGCTCTGGCGGCACGAGAGGTGCTTCTAGAATTCGCAGGCGCCCGCCCGGCTGTGTGGTTCCCCAGCAGGTGCTCCGGCCAGACGCCTGCTGGCCTGGGTTGCTCCGACCCCTTGGTCACCAGCGTGGTGGCGTCTGTGATTCGCACAGGACGAGGACTGCCTCCGGCCTCACGGTCCGCAGATGGAGGGAAGGCACGTGCTCAGTGGGGCTCAGGGAGGCGGAAGCGTCCTGGCCCCGGGGTCCCCCCGGATGCCAAGTTGAATGCATGTTTCTTCCTCTCTGAACCCTGGCATTCGGGGTCTCTCCAGGGTCCTCTGGCACAGCTCGTGGAGAGCAGCCTTGGCACTGCCACCCGGGGTCCAGCAGGCCTGGCTTCTGGTCCTGCCTCCACCTCCCAGCAGGTGACTGACCTTGGCCCAGTTCAGCTCTTTACGTTTGAGGAAGGAACAGGTTTGTCCGCTACGCAGGCTGCGCTGTGATAAGGGGAGCGTGCCGGGCCTGCCCTCCGCAGTGGCACCCGGCCCGCCGCCCTGGTGGCCCCGCCCGAGGGCAGCACCTGCCCTGGTGCTCTCACCACCAGTTGTCTGCCTCGAACACCTGGTGTACTTACAGTATTTCCCGTCCCCCAAGTCGGCTCTGCTCCAGGCGTCGGCCATGCGGTCGCACATGATACCCCGGCAAGCGCCGTCCCCCATGGCCTTTGTCCTGCTTCTCTTGGACATGTCTGAAATTAGCCTGGGGTCACCTGTGCGGTCCAGAAAAGACCCCTGGACCCTATAGGTCTGGGTCCTGTGACCTTGACCCAGCATTTCCAGAACCCTGGGGAGCCGCCGACTGTGCCAGTGCGCCCGCCTCGCTGGGCCAGGAGCCCAAGGTCAGGGTGAGTTCAGGGCCCTGTGGCCGCTGGAAGGTGGCTCCCAGGGACCCAAGGGGCAGGCATGGCCCTGGGCCACCCATGGGGCACTCTGCCTGCCATGTCACCAGGAAAGGGCTTCCTGCGACCCAGGCCCTCCCTTCTCAGCCTCCCCCCGCAGCAGGTGGAGGCCCGAGTGCTAACTGGGAGCAGCAGCAGAGGGCCCCCCACCAGCAGGTGGAGGCCAGCGTGCTAACTGGGAGCAGCAGCAGAGGGCCCCCCCCCAGCAGGTGGAGGCCAGCGTGCTAACTGGGAGCAGCAGCAGAGGGCCCCCTCCCAGCAGGTGGAGGCCCGAGTGCTAACTGGGAGCAGTTGCAGAGGGCCCCGCCCTCAGCATGTGGAGGCCCGGGTGCTAACTGGGAGCAGCAGGCTCCCCCAGCAGGTGGAATCTCCAGGTGCTAACTGGGAGCAGCAGCAGAGGCCCCCCCAGCAGGTGGAGACCCAGGTGCTAACTGGGAGCAGCAGCAGAGGGGCCACCCCCCAGCAGGTGGAGGCCCGGGTGCTAACTGGGAGCAGCAGCAGAGGGCCCCCCCCCCAGCAGGTGGAGACCCAGGTGCTAACTGGGAGCAGCAGCAGAGGGGCCACCCCCCAGCAGGTGGAGGCCCGGGTGCTAACTGGGAGCAGCAGCAGAGGGCCCCCCCCCCAGCAGGTGGAGACCCAGGTGCTAACTGGGAGCAGCAGCAGAGGGGCCACCCCCCAGCAGGTGGAGGCCCGGGTGCTAACTGGGAGCAGCAGCAGAGGGCCCCCCCCCCAGCAGGTGGAGACCCAGGTGCTAACTGGGAGCAGCAGCAGAGGGGCCACCCCCCAGCAGGTGGAGGCCCGGGTGCTAACTGGGAGCAGCAGCAGAGGGCCCCCCCCCCAGCAGGTGGAGACCCAGGTGCTAACTGGGAGCAGCAGCAGAGGGGCCACCCCCCAGCAGGTGGAGGCCCGGGTGCTAACT
>JAEUCK010007874.1:0-16542 GCA_017311455.1 Otocyon megalotis megalotis | reverse complement strand
ATGATAGTCACACAGAGACAGAGAGAGAGAGAGGCAGAGACACAGGCAGAGGGAGAAGCAGGCTCCATGCACCGGGAGCCCGATGTGGGATTCGATCCCGGATCTCCAGGATCACGCCCTGGGCCAAAGGCAGGCACCAAACCGCTGGGCCACCCAGGGATCCTTGTGACTTTTATTTTCTTTTGAACTAGGGAGAAAAATGATCACATTGTCTATTGTTGTTTGTGCATAAAGACTCAAATAAGTGTGTGGGGAAAGGTGTAGACATTTTTCCTATGAAAATTAAGAATTTGTATTATTGGAATGTTTTATTTCCAAATGCAATTTAAGACACAGATATATCTCTACATATTACAAGATTGATTTTAACATAGTTGAACAAAACAGGAAAAAAGGAAAATTAATCAAGTAATATTGTTCTTTCTAAAGAAAGCATGATAATATCCTTCCATTTTTTTATTATTTATTTGCTAGAGAGAGAGAGAACACAAGTAGGCATAGTGGCAGTCAGAGGGAGATTGAGAAGTAGAGTCCCTGCTAAGAGACTCTTAGCTATGAGACTCCCTGCTCTCCCTGCAGAGAGCCCAACCTGGAGTTCGATCCCAGGACTCTGGGATCATGGTCTGAACTGAAGGCAGCTACTTAATTGATGGAGCAACCCAAGAGTCACTATCATCTCATTTTTAGGTGAAGAAAATAATAACTCTAATATATAGTGCCCACATAATTGATTCTATCACTTTATTACCTGATGTGAAGCTTATAGCATAAAATTATTGAGATTTGGTAAAATAGAACTAGTTATACCTGTCTCCTTATTTTGGCCCAGAATTGAAATAATTAAGAAACCAATGGTATAATATAATATGATATGATGTGAAATGCTACAACATAATATATATAATGCAATATAATATGTAATATATCATATAGTGTCATAGCACATAATTGGGTTAATTATAAAATGTGAGCAAAAAATTGAGAAAATACTGAATGTGTGTTGAATTGTTTGGAATAGAGCTAAATGGCTAGTAAAAAAGAAGGCTAAACAAAATTCAGGGATAATCTCAGGCATCCTAGGATGAGATACTGTAGATATGACAAAATGAGAACAGGATTTATGTCATGCTGAAATTAAATCCACAAAAAGCATATATATAGCTATGTTGAAGCACATTATTTAAAATTCTGTGTATTTGATAAAAAAAAAAAAACAATAGCACACAGTGTGATTTGCACATATGAAGCCTCTTTTCTTTACCTCCACGCCATCCTTTATGGACTTTCTTCTGAGTCTGAAAAACTTTATATTCTTTTGAACACAAACTCCATAGGATTCTAGAGAGCACACAGAGTATGTATTAACTAAGTCAGTACACTAAGCTTGGTGCCTCGATATAGACATAAATACCATACAGAGACCTAAAAGTTCACAGAAAAAAAAAAAAGTAGAGTATTTGGCATTATGTGAATATAAAAATGAATTTGATTCCCCCAGTTACTAGCTTCATGATTTCTTCATCTATAATATTAGAATAATATTAAATATTAACCTGATTTTTAAAATATCAATTACAATGCTTTGCATATAGCAGACATTTAGTATTTTAAAATGAGATGCTTACATCAAGATAGTATTTAAGTCAGTCTTATCTTTGATATAGCCAAGTGTCCTATCATAGGTTACAGAGGTCATTAAGAAGTACTATAAAACATGTCTAGAAGGAGTTTCAGTTCACAAAAGTAAGGATCCCACTTTTAAAAAATGTACTACCCAATATTGTATGTAAGTAATGAATCACTAAATTCTACACCTTAAACTAATATTGCACTGGGTGTTAACTGGCTGGAATTTTAACAAAAGCATGGAAAAAAATAAAGTCAAATTTACTACCCAAAGAACAAATCTATCTTCCCTTTTATATGGTAATTATTGTATTCAGCACTGATATCTATATATTTATCCAAAGACCAAAGATCCATCTCTTCCAGCAAACATGTTGAATGGAGTTGCTGTTGTTCCTGATCTTGGAACCATATATTTCTGCCAAGATATGTGCTAGCACAATAAAAGGAATAGAGAATCATGATCACTGCAAATGATGTTGCCTGTTCTGACAAAATTATGGATTGGAGGTCAATGAACATCACCAAACTAGTTTTTGGTGCTAAGCATTTGAGTAACTGCAGATCTGATAATGTAGTTGCCCAATTAGACATGGAGCACTGGTCGTTCAGGGTGGTAACTAATGTGGAAAAAACAAAGGCCTAGGTGGAATACAAGGGCAGCATTGTGAGCTTCTCTTCAGGGGAGGCATATTATGGTCTGACAAATATGAAAGGAAGCACAGAAGCCTATCTTGGGAAAACACAGATCTGTTGTCATCATACAAGCTTCCTTTAATAAATCCCAGGTCAAATTCTAAAGATGTAAAAACCATTACTAGTTTTAATGTGCTCAGCATCATCAATGAGCCAAATACCACTAACCTCATTTATGCCTTGGTGCCAAAAGAAATGTCTTATATTTGGTATGTACATCCTCACTATTAAATCGTTCTTTAAAGTTAAACAACAACAAAAAATAAAGTTAAACATACAGCTGGAGACATCCATGTTGAAGTAGAGAATTTCAATACATGAAGCTCCTTCTTCATCACCAAATACAAATCAAACATACAGTGATAGCAGTGAAAACACTGGTATTGTCTCCTCTACATTTCCTGTAAATTTCATAAGCTCAGCACTTCTTATAGCATCTAGGCCAGAATTGCTATTAGGCAACTGTGAATAGATTTATTTCCACAGTTTTATCATTCTAGCCTTAATCCATTCTAATACAATTTTTAACTTCCTCTCAATATATAGATAAAAATATGCTAGCTTTGGTAACAATTTCACTTTTGAAAAAAATACAATATTCTGTTTCCTTATATTCTAAATACAGGGTGCATGAAAATAACTTCAGGTAAAATAAAATTCATTTTTTTTGTTTTGAATTAGCCAAGGTTATTTTTTGACAGCTATCATTTAAGATTGTTGAGAAACACGAAATTTTATAATCAGATATCCACAAGAAAATGTGGTACATTTTTTCCACAGAAATATTCTCACCTTAAACCCAGATATAACATCAGTATTTAATATAAATACATAATAGAACTAACAAACATAAATACAATGATGTGCAACAAAGGTTAAGAAGAAACTCTTCCACAATGGTGTGTTGTGAGGGTAGGGTGGACACAGAATATCCTTTTTGGGCCTGTATTGACCTCATCCACACTCATGTGTTTTTCCAGAACCAACTTTATAAGAGACTTTCTTTCCTTTTTATCTTGAGGAATTCTTTGACACACTGCCTAAAACATCCACTAACTCCTGAACACTTTTGATTTCCTTGCATTCATTGGTAGGTTTAAAAAACATGGGGAAGCCTATTTTTTAAGAGTTCTTTATGGCTTATTTGGCTATTATGGGTCCAAAATACTTCACTGAGATCTGACAAAATTGAAAACTATTCCATATTGTTAGAATCTTTTTTTCCCAAATTCACTGATCATGCTTTTCCAAACTTCTTTAAATTCAATTGTTATCAAAATATATTTGCATCTCTAGGTAATTTATATTCCTGAATATAGGGGAACATCCAGAAACATCAGTGTTTGCAAGGAGGCTTCAGTTTCAGAGATTTTTCTAAAACATCATTGAAATAAAGCATTATATATATATATATATATATATATATATATCCTATTGGTGAGTTGAATATGTTTATCTACTTTCCTAAATAAAGCATATATATATATATATATATATATATATATATATATATATATATATCCTATTGGTGAGTTGAATATGTTTATCTACTTTCCTAAACTGAAAATATCTGCTAGTCTGAAACTAGCTTACTACTAAACAATCTAGGACATTCTGTACACTGAATTTAAATAAATCAATCTTTTGTGATAATCTGCACACATATTAATTTTCTTTAATTTCTTCTGCCCTACAACAATTCACAATTAACATGGGCTTGGTACTTTGAGATAATGCTATTAATTAGTAATTCTTTAATCAAGTTCTTCAAATAATTGACTTTCCTTGACAAAAATAATTACTACAGTACGACTGTCCAATAATTCTGGGGCCATGCAAATATTAGATGTAACTACCACTCTAGCATAGCCTATAAAATATTGTAATAATAAAGAATAAAAATGGCTCTCAGTTAATATTGTGTAGGCACTGTATAATCATAAGAGTTAAAGCAATTCAAATCAGTCCCTTTGTCTTTTACCTGTAAGGCCTAATCAGCTGGAGTAAAAGAGAAATGTCTTCTTCTTGCCCTATACCTCTCGGTTTCCTAGCATGTACTAAATGTACAGCTCAATCTGAAGTAGTCACTAATTACTGACTAATATCACAAAATGGTGGACCAAAACTTTGAATGGGCTGATGCTAGTCCATTAAATCCAGTTACTCTTGATAGACTTGTAGGATTGTCATAAAACAATGTAATGTTCACACATGTTCTCCTCTACAAATTACTCTAGGGAATGCCCAGTTCATCATAACCTACCCTATAAATAGATGGACCTCTCTTTTTAAGTCATACGTTCTCAGTTCTATCAGATGATACAATGGAACAAATGCACAACGTACTCATTTTCTTTAGGGGTTCCATTAAGGATTTTTATAATTTAATTCTAAGTTTTCTTTTATCCTAGTTAGGTGGGGATAAACTAGTACCATAGCAAGTGCACAATCTCAAAATAATTTTACTTCTTCAAAATTTTATTAGAATTTGAATTCCTCTACCTGCAGAGAATTTTCTATTTGGACACTTCCTCCTCAGCTAACACAACTTCATTCTCTCCACGCAGTCCTGGTTTTCATTTTTCTTTCTATTCCAATATATTCACCTCCTATTAAAATAACACAAATAAAAAAAAAAACAGTACAAAGAAAAAACTTGCTAAATGTCCTTAAGAACTCAGCAGTGTCCAAGATTCTTCATTGGTCTTATAAATTATACAGTACAGGCAATCTTCCACACATTTCCTTTTGACAGATTCTGCTACCAGAGAGAAGGAAATAGTAACTGTAGTCCCAAAGGTGTTTAGGACCAAAAAACTCTTGAGTTGCAGTTTGCTGTTTTCCCCAAATAACTAAGAGTCAAACACATTTATTACAACTAAGCTACTTTTTGGGGGACAAGGTTCAAGGATTCACAAACAAAAAATGATTTATACTTCACTTGTTACATAATCTTAAACTTTTACCAAACTAAATAAATAAATAAAGGCCTTCACCCTTTCTACCAAGGTCACACTGAAAGATAGTGTACTAATTGGTCTTCTCCACTGATAAAATTTTCTTTTGGATTTCAAGTTGTTGGTCAGCAAAAAGACCAGGTAGGTTCAAAAGGATTCATATCCTATTACTACATGGAGAAGGATATTAGTGTGGCACCAAGCATTACTGGGATGGAAAACCAAAAGCACGTCTTTATTCATATAAGTAAGTGTCTATTTTGTCAGCATTTTGTACTTGCTAAAGGTTTAAAAACATCACCAACAACTAAAGTTCAGAATTTTTTTTCAACTCAGTGAATTTTTCCATTTTCCTTGACTATGTCTAGCTTACTTATTATACCGTGTTTTTATTTTTATCCTGCTGTGTGTCTGGACTCAAAACTAATAGACTTCCTCAAATGTAATTTCTCTGACTAGAGAGAGGGCATCATACTTTAGTTTACACAGGAATTGAGCACTATGAAGTTTGAAAACAATAAAACATGTGAATATAGGCAATTTTCTGAACGAAAAATACTGAATTCAGTCATTGGATTCTGTCCAAACTAAGTATGAGATCATTAACCAACTAACAGAGTTCTTAAGGGAGATGAGGCTGCTAAGCTGTTTTAAGGTGTAGAAGAGAATAATTATTAGTGTTTTTTAATTAAACCATTTCATTTTCCAAAGGAGTTATTTTTATCACATATGTGTTATTGTTTTTTATGTATTTATTTATTTTACAGAGAGAGAGGGTGAGCAAGTGCAGAGGAGGGTAGCGGGGTACAGAGAGAGAGAAAATTCTTTTTTTTTTTTTTAATTTATGATAGTCACACACACACACACAGAGAGAGGCAGAGACACAGGCAGAGGGAGAAGCAGGCTCCATGCACCAGGAGCCTGACGTGGGATTCCATCCCAGGTCTCCAGGATCGCGCCCTGGGCCAAAGGCAGGCGCCAAACCACTGCGCCACCCAGGGATCCCTAGAGAGAGAAAATTCTGAAGCAGACTCTACACTGAGTGTGGAGCCAAATGCAGGGTTCAATCCTAGGAACTGAGATCATGACTTGACCCTAAACCAAGATTTGGTCACTCAACCAAGCCACCCAGGTCCCCGATATATGCATTATTGTTTAAGCTACTTCAATTCCTTATAAGAGTTAGTCAAGACTCAAAATCTTTCTTTTCTGGGATTAAATTTCACCACAGAGTATCCTTAGTAGGCAAACAACAAGCACAAATACAGTGACTTAGTTTTAATTAAAACAATTCCTTAACACATATTTTAAGCTAAATGT
This sequence comes from Otocyon megalotis megalotis, assembly GCA_017311455.1. Taxonomy (NCBI): domain Eukaryota; kingdom Metazoa; phylum Chordata; class Mammalia; order Carnivora; family Canidae; genus Otocyon; species Otocyon megalotis. The sequence continues at coordinate 9,943 of JAEUCK010007874.1, read as the reverse complement.
ATAAATAAGATAATAACTGATATGCTTTATCTACTTGTTTTTATCATCATAGATGCATTTTATACATATTGACTTCTCTCGGCTAGTTTCCTTTCATGTTTCTGTCATAATAAAAATCTTTATGTTCATTAGTTATTAAGGAGAACATAATAATAGTGGAAATTAACAGAGGTGGAACTCAAAATCAAATGCATACATTACTTTTGATAAACTTTTTTCCCATGGTGATACAGGCCGACAATTCTGAAATTACTATTCACGTATACTGGAATTAAACAAGCAACTGAATGGCAATAAGTAGGAGCCATGTTCTTTGCTGTTGGAGTGGGAAGTTAGAGATAAGCAAGTTGAAGAGGCCAGAATGATCCATGGGTTGATGGATGACAGTTGCCGACACCAGTGTGGACTCATCTTTAGCTTAATATACATACAAATAGTTACGCATAGAATATATATTTGGGTTAGTATACATTCATATAACTTCTTACTCCTTGCTGTGTCAGCTAAGATTCCTACATGCAATGACATCCCAGTAGCAATGAGCAAATCTAGCACCGGGATCTTGGTTCCCAATACTGTTCTCTAATACCTTATACAATCCACTACCATCACCAAAATAAAGCACATCACTTTTTAAAATCACACTAATTAAAAAATTAAATCTCACTACTTCAAGTGAAAATTATGTCAGTGCTATGTGTTTTGTTTGCTTGCTTGAGTGGTGAGTGGTAATTAAAGCAAAATAGCTAAGACAAGTTCTTTATTAACTTAATATAAGGAAAGTTAGTGTGTATGGGGGCAAGAAAGGAAGGAGATTGAATTCTCCCTCTATACATACAAAACTTGGCAAGTCAACAGAAAACTTTAGTAAGACCTTGGAGTTTCCACAAAGTGGAAACAGATTTTCAGTCAATTTTATATTGATCTCACTAGACTGACATAAGGTTTACCAGATCTACTGAAGCAAACAAAAAAACTAATGATAAGAGTAAATAATGAGAAGTTAAAATAATTAAAATAATAATGTTAAATATAGAAGAAACAATGAATTTATTTACAGTTGTCCTTCATTGTAAAAATGAGAAGGGAAAATTTCTTATAGGAGTAAAATGTAAGGTGGCCTAAGGACAACTAAGAATTGGAAATAATAATGAAAAGAAATGATTTTGGGAAGAGAGGAACAAAATTGTTGCACACAACTAGAAGCAAGGAAAAGTATATTGTACATAAATAACTACAAAGAACTGGTATTTAGAAATAGACATTTCAACTATGTTAAAACAATGAAATAGCAATGAAAGGTATAAAATATATAATTTTTCATGGTCCTATGAATTTTAAAACTAAATTTACATTTCCATCCTGAAAAAATTATCAGAAATAAGGAAATGTGAGTAGATTATTTCTAATAAATATTGAAAGAAAATTAAGCCACAGCATTATGGCAAAGAATATGAAAAAGACTAAAAATGGAACTGCCTTATCACCTAGCAATCTCACTTTTGTATACATAGCCAAGGAAAGTGAATAAGGATCTTGAAAAGATATGTACTCCGATTTTATTCCAGCATTATTCACAATAGCCAAGATATGGAATATATATATCTATACACAAAATGGAATATCATTCAGCCATGAAAAAGAGTTTCTTCCATGTGTTAACTTGGGTGAACCTGAAGGATATTGTGCTAAGTGAAATAAGTCAGACACAGAAAGATAAAAACTGCATGATCTCACTTCTATGTAAAATCTAAAATTAGTCAAACTCACAGAAATAGAGTACACCAGTGGTTACCAAGGGCTTGAAGAGTGGGAAATGGGGCACAAAGTTTCAGTTATGGAAGATCAACAAATTTTGGATATCCAAAGTATAAAAATGTGACTAGAGTTAACCATATAATATTGTGTATTTGAAATTTGCTAAGAGAATAGAACTTAAATATTACTTATCATCACACAAGAAAAGTAAAGAAAATGGTAACTGTGATGTGATAAATATGTTATTTACCTTGATTGTGGTGCATACTTCACAATGTACAGGTATAACCTATCATTAAGATGTACACATTAAATATATATAATTTTTAACAGTCAATCGTAATTTGATAAATCTGTAGGGAAAAAAGAAAGACTGCCCACATTTCAAGATGTCACCATATATATAATACATATATACAAGAATCAAATAATTTACATATTCATATACAAATTTTTGTACCATTTATGTGTATATACATAATTTCTTTATACCATTATATATATTATATAATTTACATTTAACTGGTGTAAATAATTTATAAAGACATTTGTCAAGAAAGGTGCAGATGCCAAAATCTGTGCAAGGCAAGATAATTACATATGGGCAGAGAGTTAACACAATTCTTTCTTCTTCTACCTACAGTTGATCTTTGGTTAACTACTTAGCTCTGTTCCTCTGATAACCAGACGAGGTGTTATGTGATCTAAGAAAGTAACATTGTTTATTATAAAAGACACTTGATGGGGAAATTGCATCTGGCCTGGGAGAACCGCAAATACCTGATAGTCACAGCTTTGACTTTCTCTGAATGTGGTAATCCTCATTACTGGGTCTGCCCCTTGTGAAAGCCTGAAACAGTTTTCAGACATAGTTGACTCCTTTCAAAAATAACACATCGAAGACAGTGCTATTCCTGAGAAAGATTCGCTATAAATACTGAAGGGAATGTTGAAAAACATGATAAACTTAGTTATCATATACTTATATTATTCAATTATTAATAAAAACATAAATCATGTATGCTTGAATGCCAGAAAAAAAAGTTGTAGCAGAGAACAATGCAAACATGCTTCCAACAAATATATTCTGAATCTTGTGTCATGCATTAGAGAAAAGATAGATACATTAACACTTAAAATATATAATTAGGATATAGAAAAGAAAAGCAATATTCTTTCTAAAGAAAACAACCAAAATTTACAATCATAATTCATTTAGTGCATTCTTGCATGTCAGAATTGTAATATAATTTTGCACACCAGCATATTATAAAACTAGTAATGGTATTATAACAATTATTTTATAGCATGAGGAAATGTTTAGTTAAATAGATAAATATTTTTATTTGTTTATATATTTTTTAAAGATTTTATTTATTTATTCATGAGAGAACACACACAGAGAGAGGGGGAGAGAGAGAGAGGCAGAGACATAGGCAAAGAGAGAAGCAAACTCCCTGCAAGGAGCACGATGTGGGACTCAATCCCGGGACTCCAGGATCAAGCCCTGGGCCAAAGGCAGGTGCTAAACCGCTGAGCCACCCAGGTGTCCCTTTATTTTTAAATTAGATATACACATATTGATATGTTCATTTAAAAAGCAATGAAAGGGGCAGCCTGGGTGGCTCAGCGGTTTAGCCCCTGCCTTTGGCCCAGGGCGTAATCCTGGAGTCCCAGGATCGAGTCCCACATCAGCTCACTGCGTGGAGCCTGCTTCTCCTCCCTCTCTGCCTCTCTGTGTCTCTCATGGATAAATAAATAAAATCTAAAAAAAATAAAAAATAAAAAAAATAAAAAGCAATGAAAGGAAATACTGCAATGTATCAACAGTATTATTCTCTGGTTAGTGCGATTAAAAGGAGCTTTTATTTTTTCTCGTATTTATAAGACAATATATGCATAATCGTTCCAAAGAAATTAATTTCAGTATACAACATGTCAGTGAATATTAGAGTTGTATAGTTTAGAGTTAAATATATGACAGAAATTACAAATATTTGACAACAGTAGATAGAAAACTGAGTAATTCTGCATTTTATTCTAATTAGCGCCTTTGTTTCACAAGAGGGGTTTATAGTTTTATTTGATCCTATGGAATACAAGGGCAAGCAGCTGCCTCCAGAGGACAGTAAAAACTTACACATTAATTCACACATAATCTTAGAAATAATTTGAGCCTGAGTTCAGACTATTAAAATTTCATATCAAGCTGTTTTAGAACTGTTTTTTAAATTCTTTGTATTCTGAATCATTAAAAAAATACTAAAACCAAGACATAAATAAAAACAGCTTAAACATTCAAAATTTCATTTGAACTAAAATTCATAGTGTTATGGATTGGAGATAGGACATTTATCAGTCATAATAATTTAAGAGATAATTGTACTACATAGTATGTTCATTAGCTTGTTATAAATTCACTTAAATTCATTAAGATTTATCATGCAGATTTAACATTGTGACCCTCAATTTAAAGTTATTCAGGTATTTAGGTTTAATATGTGTTCCAGATTATTAATTATACAAAGGATGGTTAAATTTAATACATAGTTCATAGACTCTTAGTATCTCTCCCCTTGTATATCATTAATGATCACATGATAAATAAGTTATTTTACTTTTTTAAAAAACTGCATTACTACACAGGATAAAAGCATACAATGGCTTCTTTCTTTTTTCTCTATATTTTTCTAAGCCATACTTCATGTTCAATTTTTTGTCTATTAAGCTTATAAACATCGCAGATTAGAGAAAGAGGATTTATTTTCTTTGTGTCCTGCTCTGTCCTACAAGAAAGGTGGTGAACATTCATCTACATCAAGATATACTTAGAATCCATGCTTTAACTCTGATAAAACAAACTCATAACTAAAATAGCTTTCTGAAAACCCATAGCAATTTCAGTTATTTAGAAAAGTCAATGGATTGCTGCTTCAAAACAAAGGCCTGATCTGTTTCAGATATGAAATAGAACACACAATTGTTAGTCAAAGAAGAAGCCACAATCTATGGAGCATTATCATGAGATATAGACATTGGTTGCTTGGAGTTAGACATCGGAGAACAAGATACCTGACAGGTAGCAAGAGTTTTAGACTGAATAAAATTAGAGACTAAAATAGCTGACTGTCACACACAGTGTTTATAAAGTAGTGTGCTCATAGACAGAGATGATAGGAGGAAAAAATAAACTAAATATACTTGGATCTAGCCACCAGGCTCTGTAACTAGAATATAATTGCAGGATGAAAATTTTGAGCTACTGATAGAAAACATTACTCTGAATTGGGTCTTAAGGAGACAAAGGGAAGGGAAGCAATAAACACACACACAAAAATTATAAAAACAACAAAAAATCCAAAAACTATGTACAAACTATGTACATAAGTCATAGCTTATTCACACACACCCATATATATATATACATATATACATCTCCTTGAGATAAAATGGCAAATGTTATAGAAGAAAGTAATACTAAGACACAACAGAATAATTAGAATATAAATTCATTCTCTCTCTTTTTTAAAGATTTATTTATTTATTCATTTATTTATTTATGATAGACATAGAGAGAGAGGGAGAGGCAGAGACACAGGAGGAGGGGGAAGCAGGCTCCATGCCGGGAGCCCGAGGTGGGACTCGATCCCGGGACTCCAGGATCACGCCCTGGGCCAAAGGCAGGCGCTAAACCACTGAGCCACCCAGGGATCCCCTATAAATTCATTCTCAAATCAGGTATTAGCTGTAGCTCCAAATGAATTTTTAAAAGATGCTTTACATTTTAAAAGATGTAAAGAAATAAACAGCCTACAAAATAAATACATAAGTTATTCTTAAGAACATAGGAATATTAGACAAGAATGTACACATACAAACACACACAAAATATAAGTAACAAAAAATCCAAAGCCTTTATTAAATAGAAGACAAAATCAAATGTATTGGATAGAATAATTTATATATTACACAGTGGGGGAGGAAATTTTAAGACAGTGCCTATAAAACACCAATAAATCAGCACAGAGGGTAAAAGAATGAAAGTAGAAGTTGGGATGCCTGACTGGCTCAGTGGTCGAGCGTCTGCCTTTGGCTCAGGGTGTGATCCCAGGGTCCTGGGATCGAGTTCCACATTGGGCTCCCTGTGAGGAGTCTGCTTCTCCCTTTGCCTATGTCTCTACCTCTCTCTCTCTGTCTCTCATGAATACATAAATAAAATCTTAAAAAAAAAGAAATTATGAAGTTAAGAGATACACACTGAGTGACTTTAATGTATAACTAGTAGCATTCAAAAAAAATTCTGAGAGAATGGGGGAGATGTAATAATTTGAGACGCTAAGACTGAGAAGTTTCCTTCTATATCTCTAGAAGCTAGATGTCCAATACCAAGTTTCTGGATGGTTTTCATTTTTAGTAAGGGCTCTCTTCCTGATTTGTAGATAGCCATCCTTTCAAAAATGGCCTCTCTTAAGTGCACACATGCAGAAAGGGCAAGCCAGATCTCTGGTGTCTCTTCTGACTAGGACAGTAATCTCATTGACAAGGTCCCACCCTTAAGACCTCATTTAACCTTAATTGCTTCCTTAGATACCCCCATCCCTAAATATAGCCACAGTTAGTGTTAGAGCTTCCACATATGAATTTGAGGGGACATAAATATTAAGTCCATAAAAATTTTTAAGAAAGGTTAAAGTGAAAACACTGACCACACAGAAATGAAATGAACAGTAAGGGGGAGGGACATTATAGTTTAATAGGGAAATAGTTCTTGATAAAATTATTTTCCTAGAAGTTGAGAGTGAATAGAAAATATTACGTAAATTTAGACTTAAATAAAATTAAATAAATTAAGTAAACATTCTGTCTCCATCCTAGGAGCCACAGGGCAGCTGTGTTAAAAACCATCACAGTAAAAAGATAAACAGGAATATCACAATAGCAGTAATAACAAAAGAAGAAAAAACAATAACATCAATGAGAATTAAACGTGTATACACTTTCTTCAGTGTATCAAGAATTAAAGAGAAAATCGCAATGCAGTTTTTAAATATTTAAACTAACTACACATAAAAGTACTGCAAATCAAAACTTGTGTAATGAAAGTAAATAATACTTGAGGAAAATGCATAGCTTAGGTGTATTTATTAAAATAAATATTAAGATTATGTCCCTGACAACTTTAGGTATATTTATTAAAATAAATATTGAGATTATCCCCTGACTTGTAATAAAAGTAAACAAATATATTAAACACATTAAACGACATTTTAACACTTGGGAAAAAAATGAAAAGTAAGTAGCATTAAGGTAGGAAACTTTTTTTTTTTTCTTTTTAAAGAGAAGAAACAGAATATATGAATAACCAAAGACTGGAAAATTGTATTATATCGAAAGTAAAATTTATAAAACTGAATATTATATAAGTACTAAAAAAATTAAACAAAAACAAGAAAAGTTTAAAGTGTCAGTAGTAGAATAAACATATATTTAAAAACCTCCAATGGAGGAAAATATTGGAATACATGCAAAAGCTATCAATAATACACTCACAAAAAAAGAACTATAAAAGGTCAATTGATAGGAGGAATGACTGAAATCATAAAACGCAACATAAAACCTTGAGATAGAGAGTGGATAGAGAGAAATGGGTCTTCTCACACACTCCTGGTAAAACAACACATCAAGCAATTTGGCTAAGTGTAAAAAATGTTTAAATATAACATAAATTTGATAAAATATATGTAGCCAATATACTATATTGCTCAGAAAAATTGTTTTGAGAATGCAAGTCATTGACAAAAACAATTTTTGTAATGTCATTAAAAATACAAGAACCCAACCAAGTGCTAAGAACTAAGAACACCTGCATCCACATAACAATGAAGATGAAGAACTGAGGTTGTTTGTGTCAATAGAACTTAATTTTTAGTTCCAGGAACTCCCTATGGAGGAAGATAAAACCATAAATCAATAAATAATTTCACTCATTGCTTTACAAAATTTTTGCAAGCCCACTGATCTTAGAAAGAGTTTATTTGGGTAAAATCTCTTCTGCTCAAATTGCTCTCTTAGACAATTTTTTACTTATAGACTTCTTTAAGAGTATAGACCCTTTGTATCCATTAATCCTAATTATGTCATAAATTTTCCTCACTTCCCATCAATTCTCCACCTTGAAAACCCCACTCAATGAATCAGAACTTCTGAAGGTGCGACTCTGAGGACATTCATTGGTAAAGCACATTTAATTATTTTGAATGCTACAGTTCAGAAACTACTAGAATTAAAAAGAATTCCTTATTTCAACAAATGTATAATTAAAGAAAAAACTACAATGTGTAGAGTACATGAAGAGAAGTTACATTGACACTGAACATGATGTGAATGCCATGGGAGGATCATCTGACATACTTTCTATTGTATCTTTGAATTCTTCTCAAATCTTATTTACCTTTACTTGCTAATTAGTGGTTCTTCATGCTATTGATAGCTCCAAAAGATACATATGGTTACGTTATGCATATCCCTAGAGTAACACTTAGGATATAATCACATTTTTATTTCCTTTTTCTTAAGCTTAAAATGTCAGTTAAAATTTCTCGCCCTTTTGAACGACAAGAAAACACCATTATTCCAATGCAACTGTCTTTCCATAAGAACACTTAGTAATGAAATAAGATTCCATATATGTTTAATTCCAGTTTTCAAGGGATTATATTGCTGCTTTGTATTTCAAGAAATGATTCTCAAGAAAGATCTGGTGAGACTATTTCACAATATCTCGATGTGGGCTCTAATATAATTAAGAAAAAAAAATTATCTTAATTACTTAGATTATTAAATATGTGTAAAGAACAGCATTTGGCAAATAGAAATAATTTTTAGGTATTATGGTTTGTTAACAGTAACAATATTTATCATATTTCAGATAATACAGGTTTTTGAGTTTTAAAAGGCAATGCTTAATCGTCTATATTGCAAAATTATATATGAAGAATTTATCTTTCCATTATATTAGATTATAAAAGTTAGTATGTTTTTCTTCCAGAACATTTCAGGGGGTAAACGAAAGAATTTTATAATGAAATACTACTTATGTACTGAAATTAAATCAGACAGTAAATGCAAATCAAAGATTTATGTCTGACAAAATATTTTGAATATGATTTAACAAAAGAACATAATATCTTTCTCAAATGACACATGACCATATCTATAAATTAGATCCATTCTAAAGTACTCTTTTCTCTACCTCCTAGCTCTTGTAGCTTTGCTAATGAGAAAAGGAATAATATATCAAATGGTCTCCTGGTAGCTTAGATGTTTACTTTATTGCAAGTTATTTGAATGGTAATTTTGTATTTATTTGATGAACCTCCACAATTAACATCTATCATCTTAAAAAAGCTTTCTAAAGGCTCCATATGGTATTTTCTGTTAACTGTTCTTTGCTTAGTAGCAGCTCAATAAATCTTGTCAAATAAATCATATATGAACTCAAGATATTATATACATGGGACTCCTGGGTGGCTCAGTGGTTGAGCATCTGCCTTCAGCTCAGGGCCTGATCCTGGAATCTGGGATCAAGTTCCACATTGGGCTTTTTGTGGGAAGCCTGCTTCTCCCTTAGCCTATGTCTCTGCCTCTCTCTCTCTTTGTCTCTCATAAATAAGTAAATAAAATATTTAAAAAAAAGATATTTTATACAAATGCTGTGAAATGCAACATAATAACAGTGTTAGACTCTCTTCCTTTTCCTAGTAACAGATTAGGAGCCAATCATATATTGGTCAGAAAATAAACAGCACAAAAGAGCAAATTAGGGCAAAAGAGAATATTACACATTATCCATTTTATTTTGCAACTTGTTCTTAAGATTTTTTTCTTTAGGCTTTATTATGTAATATCTTTAGACAAAATTATACTATTTGGAAGTATAAAATATTAGATGGAACAAATAATTTCTGGGACTTTATATATGCAAACTAATATAAATCCTTTTCCACTGTTATAGTTAGGCATCTGATGGCAAGTTTAATACATTTCTCTTGAAAACTGTGATCCATAATTTCTGTCAAATTCAAAGAATTATTATCCATATATTTGTTACTTTAGATGCCAATTCCTCTAAAACTTTGTCCTTTCTTGAATTTTCTAAATAATACTATTTTTTTCCTTCTACCAA